>CAKAOI010052284.1:4152-57830 GCA_916701655.1 Sebastiscus albofasciatus | reverse complement strand
AATGTCAATAACATTTCAATTTAAATGAAGATTTCACTTTGCTAGGTGCAATATATTTAAAAAAAAAAAAAATTAGCTCAGACATTGATTCTCTCAAATCATCGTTTGGTCTCTTGAAAGTTATGAATGAATGAATGAGTGAATGACTTTATTTCAAACATAAAAATAAATAAAAACAGATACAACATAATATCAAACAAAACAAGAGTAATAGTGTCCGAAAAGGAGTAGGTAGAAGTAAAACTTATGTTTTCCCACCCCTTTCTCACTGCTCCTCTATTAACTCATATATCATAGAATGATAATATAATATAATATATAAACTATCCCAGATGTATTTACATCCCTCATTTATCTGACCATATATCTAACTAACTCGCTTAATCTTTGTTTTATTTGTCATGCTTTTTATAATTTAATGATTTATATTATTTGTAAATTCATCTTAATTAAAAAATGAATCTTAAATTAAAAAAAGATCTTGAGAATAAAGCGGAAATTAATTTTGGTCAGCGCTACTTCCCGTAGCCTGACACCTTACGTCATTACGTCACACATAACAAGCATGGCGGCTCCGTCTGAGCTGCAGCTGTCTAGTGTTGTTGGAAAAGAAGCGTCATAAAGCGAGTTATTATAACAATTTCTGAGCGTTTACTATCATAGTTCTCTGGTCAAATAGGTGTGTGAGGTTTAAAGACATTTATCGCTGTGAAACATGGGTTTAGAGCGGTTGTTATGCGGGGCACTGGAGTGTTACTCTAAACAGTTTCGACTCGTTAATATTCAGCAAAAAGTCCTTCAAAATGCGTCGATGTCCACGCAGACTTCACGGAGCATGTGCAGCATGGCTACCCGGGTTACAGGTCTGTCCAGCCGGATAGTCCTCCACAGACAGCCGGCTGCCCGCTTCCTCTCCACCTCCACCCAGCCCTCCAGAGATGTCACCCTGTTCCAGCACGACCGGACGCGCTTCTTCCGGCTCCTCTCGCTCTTCTGCGGCGGACAGCTCCTCTTCTGGACCTACCTGGGCCACTTCGCTTACACCGGGCTCAGAGACACACAGAGAGGGACAGCCAAGACGTCCACCTCCACCAGCACCACTAAAACTACCACCATGGGGCTGGCTGGGATGTGGAGCTTTGAGATGAACCTGGGCTCAAACAGCTGGAGGTTCGGCTTCACCCTAGGGTGCCTGGCCATGGGAGCAGGGGTGGTGGGGCTCGGGGTCCTGTTCTGCAGGCGCTCAGTCAGCCAGGTGGTGTTACACCAAGGTGGGAAGATGGTGACAGTTTCCACACAGTCTCCTTTGGGTGCAGGCCGAGGCCGGAGAATCACAGTCCCCCTGTCCCAGGTGGCCTGTCACGCTCACAGACACGAGTCCCCCTCATTCATCCCCCTCAGGGTCAAAGGGCACAAGTTCTACTTCCTTCTGGACAAAGAGGGGACCGTGAACAACGCCAGGCTGTTTGACACCACTGTCGGGGCTTACCGGCCAGTTTAAAGCTGTGATTGTGTTATCAAAACTGTGTTGGACACCAATAACACCAATAACACTGGTCCTCGGATGTGATTTACATGGCTGACAAACAAATATGTCGGTTTCTGTGTGATTGCCTCTCTTCAATTAAATAAATTCTATGAGATCAAATGTGGACTCATAAAGGTCATGGTGTACGGTCTAAGACCTGCTCTATATATAAAGTGCCTCGAGATAACTTCTGTTATGATTTGACGCTATATAAAAATAAATTGAAATTGAAAGGTTCATTAAGAGAAGGGTGTTATATTTGAGATACATTATTATTCCATGGTGGGGAGGAGGTTGCGATGCTCAGGCGCCATCTGTTTGCAGACAACTGGAGCTGCTTTATATCCTCCTGCATCTATCTTTTCATATATTTTTGTACTTTTTCATCTTTTGGGCTTCGAAACTTTGGTGAGAAATATTCAAAGGTATTCGAAGCTTCGCGGCGCAGCAGGGTGACATGTTTTTCTGTCTTTCTGTCTCCATCTCCCCCGTTTCAATGCCATAGACAGTGCCGCTGCTACACTACTGTACACACACCTCTACACACAACAAACAGCAATGTCTGTCTGAGAATAACAGTATTGTTCTAATAATAATTCATGTTGAATATGAATAATGTTGGGGGATTATTCCTTATTTCATGGGCTATTTGGGGATTTATGCATTATTATTACATACTTATATATAAAAAAACAAAGCATTCGATTTGGAGGTTGATTACCACGGCAACGGTCAAAACTTCGAAGCTTTCGGGTCAGCCCTAATGTTCACAATATACAGTATGTATCATTTCTTTCATATGTATTGTCTATGTTGTAATTTTATTATGTTGGTTACTCTGTACACACAACATGTATTTCACGTCTGGGAGGAGGATCCCGGACGTGACCACCAAAATCTAATCTGGTCATCCTAGAATCCAAGTGGATGTTTGTGCCAAGTTTGAAGAAATTGGGTAAAAGCGTTCCTGAGATATCACGAGAATGGGACGGACATGAGGTCACAGTGACCTTTGACTACCAAAATCTAATCAGTTAATCCTTGAATCTAAGCGGATGTTTGTGCCAAATTTGAAGAAATTCCCTCCAGGCGTTCCTGAGATATCATGTTCACAAGAACGGACCGGAAGGACGTACATATGTACGTACGGATGGAACCATATGAAAGCAGAATAAAATTGGCTTGACTATTTCATATTTAAAACCACTTATAATAAACAATGAGTTATTTGAAATATAATAGTTCAAATAACAGGAAACAGTTTAAATGAATGTGCTGTGAAATTAAACTGATTAACATCTTTGCGTTTTCTGAATGTATAAGTGTGTACGTGTGTGCGTATACATACAGTGATCTGCTCCATGAGAACAGCGTTGGTGGCCTCCGTTTCATGCAGGAGGCCGTTCATGTGCTCCATGCTGCGTGTGACTGTGCTCAGCTTTAGACTCAGCTCTTCTTTTGTAGGCTCCACCGTCCACACAAAAGGCTCTAGAGACCAAAACCAAAGACACACAAGTTAAAGATCACAGTTACACAAAGTTCTGGGCATAGAAGCTGATTTTCCATGTCAATTCATGAATAATCAATTAATCAACAATGAATATAATCGTTAGTTGCAGACCTAATCTTCAAAGACTCTCTATTATCATCGCTACAAATATAGATAAATTAATAGTGTAGAGTGAAGTTGAATTTTTTACCTATTTCCAAATTGCCATTCCTTGACCCAAACAAAGATGGCAACAGGATGATTGGTCAACTATTGCCTTTGATTGGCATGTTTAGGTCAGAAATTGAATACGCAACCTGAGAGACAGGTGTACACACTGCTTTTAAAAACGGAATAACTGTTACAAGGTGCACCTCCTGTCTCAAACACACCTTGTTTGGGATCCGGGGACGTGAGAAGCTGCTCCAGAGAGGGCAGGGACGTGAGAGCAGCAGAAGGGCTCTCAGTCTCGGTGGTCTCCATGCCCTCGCCCTCCTCCCTGGCCATCGACTGGAGGTCGCTGAGGGACATCAGTCCCATCCCCGACTGGTTCTGGTCGGTGTTTCTGCGCTGGGGGTCTGACGTTAGGGGCTTACGGCTGGAGTGGACCGCCACTGAACCTGAAAGAGTTTACAGGTTGGTAGAGGAACACATTTTTGTTATTCATTGTTTAGCAGATGAATAGAAGCATGTTAAAAAGCAGAGAATGAAGTTAAACAACAGAAAATTACATTTCAAAATAAAATTGGTTGAGGGTGGGCTGCGTAAACTAGGATTAATTTTAAGACTGGATAAAATCACAGCAGGTTATCTTAAATTTAAGTTTCAAACATGACTAACACAATCCCCCATTGTTGTGGATACACACCCTTAAATTATTGCCAAAAAATAAACATTATTGCAATGTTTTTGTTAAATTAAACACACAAAATTTGCTTATATTTTGCTGCCTGATGTTTCCCAGATATGGAGCAGAAGCTAAATAAATAAGGGTTACAAATACATAAAGAAATAGTTTGAGTAGAGAGTCATGTTTTTGGATGTCATGGATGTAGTGTTTTGGATGTCATAGAGCACCTCTGGCCTCTGTGGTGAAGCAGTTTGATCAACCCCTCACACTGAACAGAATCCCTTAATTTAACACTAAATTGTGAGTCAGTGTCCTACTTCATTGTGACATGAGGGGGCACCAGACACTCTGGTGTTCACCAGTTCATCAACTGGCACAAACAATGACGACAAGTGTGTGAGGCGCTTGAGAGAGTGGGTGGACAAAAGAGAAGATTATGATTAATGGACCTCAAATTGAAACAAAAGACCAGACACTAAACCAATCCCCTCACCTTCCCACCCTCCAGTCTGCTACTCTACCTCCTCTCCACTAACAGCTGAGTGAGGAGTCCTGCTACATGCATATCTCTATTTTTTTTTGTTTATGTAAATGCATTAGACATTGTAGTCTGATCAGGGTTCAGAAAAACTAACATTTAGGCTGACAGTTTCCTGATAGCTCGAGGCCAGTAGAAAGCCTAGCTGGGACAGTAAACGTGAGAGCAGACAAGTGTGGAAACGCTAACAGAAAAAAAAACATCTTTAGCCTGTAATACTGCGTCTGCGTGTTGTTGCTACTTCTTATCCTCCTCCTGACTCTTGACACAACACTCCTTGTTATAGGATGCGCTGTGCAAAATCAATCAAATCTGTTACAGGCTCAACACTCAGGAGGACAGATTCAATATAAATCAAGCTAGTTGTAAAAGAAAGCTCCAGGACACCAGTCCATAGTAGAATTAGTTTTCTGGACCACAGATAAATGCTGAGCATAGTCTCTGCAGAAGAGGGGACAAGTGTGCGTGCATCCAGACAAACATACTCAGGTGCAAGATCAAAAGAATTAAAGATGCTAAATGAGAGACTGGGAGCATTTCTATTGCCTCTGCACAGCTCTCAACATGGCGACAGCTGAGCCGGCGGATCATAGCTAACAGCGCTAACAGTGGAAACGACAGCAAAACTGCTGACAGAACTAACAGTGTTAACCTGAGATGCACACTCACATGCACTAAAAGGCACACACGGCCGGCCCGACTGTGTCAACAAAGCACAGAGAAACTTGGATTACAAAACACACACAGAGAGAGAGTGACTTCATTCTCTGCTCAGGTAGACATTACTCCTCTATATCTTTACATAGCTAGTAGTTGTTTGATGCTATATTACTACTTTAGTGTTTAACTGTACGGCACAAAGGATATCTGCACACTGTTAGGCTCCAAATGGTTTTCTCAGGAAAAGGAACATCTTTACTGATATAAATGTTGCCTTAAAAGAGAAAGAGAAATAAACCATTTGGAGCCTAACAAAGTGCAGACCTCGTTTGTGCCCTATAGTCTCTGCAGAGCCACGACAACAGTCAGCGACAAAGAGAACAGCAGAGAAAGCTGCTGCCTCCACCTGTTTCTAACTTGTAAAAGACTCTTTCTGGAATTAGTATTTGTAGTTTATGTACTGATTGATTGTTTAGATTAAAGAGTAAATGGGGGAAAAAACATGACAATAAACATAGATCAGTTTTACAGTTTGTTACAGTTGATTCATAAAAGATAATATGAGGCCAGTAAAAATAATCCAGGGGCCAGCAGTTTTATGAACCACCTGCCCAAACAAGGCCAGTAAGACACTGATGTTGAACCCTTCTGCCTTTTAACTGCCATTAAATCCAAAACACAGTGGTTAAAAGGCTCAAATATGACTTTCAGTAAAGGCTGACGTTGGCCCCGTGTATCGGGTTAATCCTGGCGTGCATTTCTGAGCCACTAATGATGAGTCTCTCCAGATGCCACAGTGAGCTGTCTGCCACCCTGAGAGGCGGGAACGGAGCTGAGGAGCTTCGCCAACACCTGGCCAGAAACACACACACCCGCTTTCCTTTCTGAGTCATAAATATGTGTGTGTTTGCTGTTTGACTCCAGAGGGCAGCTGTGTGGGAGGTGATGAATGAGCTTCCAGTGCTGGTATACTGATAAACACACTGACATGCCCCTTCCTCTGTTCTCCCATCATTCCTCTCAGAGAAAAACAGAGTAAACAAGATAGAAAACTTCATCTCTCTTCACACTTGATGCTTTGATGGATCTCTTTATATGATACCATTCATGCACCTGTTGAGTTGGATCATTCTGCTTCGTAATATAACAGATACATTTGTCACCTCACTCGTTTCCACTGCTACTTCATGTACACAATCAGGTACTTAAATTAGGGCTGTCAATCAATTAAACTACTTAATCGAGATTAATCGCAAATTAATCACACATTCTTTATCTGTTCAAAATGTACCTTGAAGGGAGATTTGTCAAGATTTAATACTCTTATCAACATGGGAGTGGACAAATATGCTTGATTTAAGCAAATGTATGTATATATCTATTATTGGAAACTATTACAATTCTAATATTACAAACAATTAACAACAATGACAAATATTGTCCAGAAACTGAAATTGACTTGACTATGACTTGCCCCAAACTGCATGTGATTATCATAAAGTGGGCATGTCTATAAAGAGGAGACTCGTGGGTACCCATAGAACCCATTTTCATTCACATATCTTGAGGTCAGAGGTCAAGGGAACGCTTTGAAAATGGCTATGCCAGTTTAACCTTGCCAAAATTTAGCGCAAGTTTGTAGCGTTATTTTGCCTCCTTCAGACAGCTAGCTTTAAAACTGAGCCCGCTACAACCTAAAAATCACAGGTTGCGTTAATGCGTTAAAGAAGTTAGTGGCGTTAAAACAAATTTGCGTTAACGTGTCATTATCACGTTAACTTTGACAGTCCTAATTTAAATGGATCAAGTTTTTCATTTGCCTCCACGCTTACTGTTCTGGCTCTGCAGAATGAAGAGTTGCTCCTCGACGCGGGTCAGCTGGCCCTGCAGGGTCTCCACAGTGGCCCGGTGGTCATCCTGCAGCTTCCTCAGCTGCTCCCTGTAAGTCTGACGCTGGGCCTCAACCTGGGAAGACAGGTCAGTCTGAGCCTGGGACAGATCTGACCTCAGAGCCACGTTCTCCGACTGCACTGACAGCAGCCTGGAGGTGGAGAGGAAATTAAAAGAAGAGACTCATTTAGTAGAGAATCAGCAGGAATGGCGTATGACAGAAAAGCACTCTTAAATTCTAGACAAGCCAGGGTCCAGCCGGCTCACCTCTCGCGTAGCTCGGCCTCCTTGCTGATGGTTTCCTGGAGTATCTTGTTGTGTCTCTCCAGCAGAGTGTCGTGTTCGGTCTGGAGCTGCTGCAGCTCTGCTGTGCTGCTCTGGAGGCTCTGCTGGCTCTCTGTCAGCCTGGACCTCAGCTGTTCCAGCTGTGAGGACAACTGCTCCCTGCCAGACACCCCACCACATATTCATTATATTCATATCACTCATACAGTGTTGACTGGCACATACTACTAATTAGTGTTCACTTTAATATGGTCCATTGAGTAGCTGCCTTAGTACCTGTGATTTAATTACATTAACATTCACGTTCTTTCTCATGTAATATGTCCTGTATTTTGCCCACCCTCTGTATATTATCTTAGTAAAAAGACCAAGCTGTGTTATCAGACCTGAACCCAGCATTGGTATTAAAGGCTTTTATTGGTAAAAGGCTTTTGTTATAAAGTAATTATTTGTTTGTTTTGGTTTAAAAACATCTTTATTACCATGTAGCTATTAAAGGGTAACTTCGGGTAACCTGATTTTCCCATGTTGTGTCTAACTGACTAATAGGGACAACAATTTCTGAAACTGGTCCAGTATTGAGGGAGAGTGCTGTAGACTGCAGCTGCTCACGGTCTGCAGTATGGTGCTATCGGGGCAAGCTGGCACTGTCATTTACGTCCACTAAAAGTGTTTGTTTTTGCCATGACAGGCTCTGATTGTTATTATAAGTGTGTGACATTATGGAAGGAGTCTTGCGAGGCGACGTGTTGCCAGAAGACAACGGTGAAATAGTGGAATACATCCGTGGTGGATGGAAGCCGGGCAGAGTTTGTTGTGTTGGTAGCTTATTGTTATCTAAAAGATTTTCAGTGTCATGGCTGAATATTTAGATGATTTCGACATGTGGAGTTAAAAAAAACGTTATTCTTCTCTGAAGGGTTTTTTTCACAAAGTTGTCAGACACTTGTAATAACAATCTGAGCCTGTCAGTGGCAAAAACAAGCACTTTTAGTGGACGTAACGTTACATTGACGCTGCTGACTTCGCGGCTGCCTTCAATACTGGACCAATTCCAAAAAGTGCTGTCTCCGTTAGTCATTTAGACACAAAAACATGGGAAAATACGGTCCAGGTTGAAAAATACCGGAGCTTCCCTTTCAGTCAACCTGCATTCAGGTACTATCCTGAGTGTGTGTTTTGATGTCAGGTCATGCAATTCACCATTACCCTTTCTGGTTGCCTCCCTGCACCTTCGCTTATCATGCATATTTGTCATACAGGTGTTGTCCTTACCTCTCTACTTTAACAGAGTCTCCTTCACTCTGGGCTGTGGTTTTACTCTTCTGCTGTTTGAGCACATTGTGGACTCGCACCTTGTAACCCTCAAACTCGCCAGCTGTTGCCGTGAGCTCAGTCTGGAATCAGCACAGAGATTAAGCAGAGATATGCAGTGAATTAAATTTAATGAGTCATTTGACAGAAAATCAACTGTTTAAATCATTCATAAAGCAAAAGTGCAAAACATTTGCTGGTTTCAGCTTCTCAAATAGGAGGTTTTTTAACTGTTAGTCAAAGCAAACAATCAATTAAAAGTTGTCACCTCGGGCACTTGGAACTTGAAACAGGCATTTTTCACAATTGTTTTGACATTGTAAAGATTAAATGAGTAATCGTGAATATTTGAGAGATTAATAATGAAAATAGTCACGAGTTTCAGTCCTGTATATTGCCACTCTCTGAGCATGAGCTGGTGCAACCTTCACATAAATTCATTAACGTTGGAAGTGTCTCCTATAGATGTGCTCTTGAGCAATGCTCTTTACTCTGGTGGAGCTGTTCAGTGAGAGTATACTGTATGTGCTCTACAGGTGTGTGGATGGAGGAAAGTCAGTCGAACCCTGTGTGTGTGTGTGTGTGTGTGTGTGTGTGTGTGTACCTTAGCAGTGTCTCTCTCCTGCTGCAGGCTATTGATGCGTTGCTGCAGGGAGTTGCTGGTCCTCTGTTGCTGATCCAACGCCGACCTCAGCTGCTCCTGAAGACGATGGCGCTCACCCGTGAGCTCGCACACCTCGATCTTAACGCACAAACACAAACTTTAATATGGGACTTGTACAGCTGCAACAATTAATCGATTAAATTAATCGCCAGCAATTTTGATATGAGCTATTTTTTAAGAAAAAAAAAATCTAATTTCTCTGATTCCAGCTTCTTAAATATGGATATCTTCTGGTTTCTTTACTCCTCTATGACAGTAAACTGAGTTTTGGACAAAAAAAGACGTCGAGGACGTCATCTTGGGCTTTGGGAAACACTCATCGACATTTTTCACCATTTTCTGATATTTTCTAGACTAAACAACTAATCGATTAATCAAGAAAATAATCGACAGATCAATCAAAAATGAAAATAATCACCAGTTGCAGCCCTAGTGACTTGTGTGGGACTGAAATGTTGATTTACAAAACTACATATTTTATCAAAAGGCACCGCTGAGAGATGTGTTGCTGTGTTACCTTGGAGCTTTCTAGCTGCTGCTGGTTCGCCTCCAGCTCTCCTTTCAGAGAGGCCTGCACCACCATGAGGGAGCTTTCCTGCACGTACACACACACACACACAAATTTAAATGCATACACCCATAAAAGCAAACACGACAACACACACAAATGATTGAACTATTCCCAACATCTTCAAGGCCTCCCCCACAATCATTCTCACACATGGTTGCATAGCACTATTTACATTCATCAGGCAGCGACGTTACACACAGTAACAGGAAATCCTGCGGGACACACTTACAAACACACTCACACACAGAAACAGACCTGCATCTTGGCATCGGCCAAGTCCTTCTTGGTCTTCATCAGCAGCTGTTTCATCTTGGAGGTCTTCTCCTCCCCCTGGTCCAGCTGGGACTTCAAAGCCTCTGGAGACACAAACAGACATGCAGAGCAGGCACATGTTCACACGCGAACACACAGACACATAAAAATGGTTGAGGTGAAATACATACTATACTGATACATTTTCAGTATTTTCCTTTATTTCACAGCTCGACGGTAAACATAAAGAGAGAACAGAACAATGACACGCAACAGAGGACCCTGCAGTTACATGGTAGACAGTAAATCATTAGGGCTCTGCAGGAATAATACATGTTTACCAGTGAACAAGTACCTAAAACTGTGCATTAACATCAGACCTGCTGTATTACTTAGTCAATATAAAAGGACCTAGAGTACATTGTACATTGCCCGTCTTCGCCCCTCCTTCTCCTTCTCCACGCCTTCATCACATCACCATTCAACTACTGCAATAGCATCCTGTACGGCACTTCCACCAAAAATTACTCAATTACTCCTCAATAAATTACAATACATCCAAAACTCAGCTATTGGAGCTGGTCAGTGTCAGCCATCTCTGATTTGATGGTTCTGATGCAGTTTGTTTTTTTGCATATTTAATGTAGAATTGGTGAATAACACACAGGTTGTATACTGTAGGTCTGATCAATCTTCCAATACCTGCTGTGAACCAACAACAGTGCATAGCTGGTATGTTTTATCATCATGCATTTTCTAAATAATTATACATCCGTCCTTCAGCTTGACAAGCTTATCCTAGAGGGACGTATGTGGGCGAGCTGGAGCCGATCTCAGCTCACTTTGTAGAAGTATTAATCTTCTGTTAGAGTGTAAATGCCTCATACATACCAATTTCCTGTTTGAATGTGTCCTCCTTCTGGGTCTGTGCGTTTATCTGGGCCTTTAACTCCTCAGCACGCTCATCTCTATCTGAGAGTTTGGCATTGAGGTCCTTCACCAGGCGTTCGTAGTCGGCCATCTCCATGTCCAGCAGAGAGCTCTGCTGCGCCTCCTAGAGGCAGAGACAACACACTACGTCATTACAGGGAACAAAGATAAAACCTCATTTACGCGCCAGTCACGTCGTTTTTTTTTTCAAAGGATTTTTCTTGGCTTATTTGCCTCCATTTGATAGAGATAGTGACAGTCTTGAAAGGAGGAGAGAGAGGGGACGACATGCAGCAAATCTCTCAAATAGTTATGGTTAAGGTCGTCGGTCAGTGAGTTTTTGCAGATTTCAGTTGGGATTTTGCAATTTGCGGGTTACCTTCTAGACAAGACCCCAGAGCGCAATACATTCTAAGCCCACTCACTTTTAAGCGTTCCAATCAAATGGGAAGGATTTGATTTAAATCCTTCTTGTAACTATACACCACTCAAATATTCTGTTTCTGAAAATTCACTATCGTACCAAACTCAAAAGTACTGTTTGTTGGGTACTATTTTGTTGATACTAACAACGTGGACACATGACGTGAAGTCAGGCCTCCTGGCAGCGTCCGTGTACTCTGCTGTACTATGTAATTCTCCACTAATGGAAAAGAAACAGCAGCTCTGGTGCTGTGGGCTACAACTGCTCTCTTTCTCTCTGAGAGGTGCTGCTGTAGCTGCAGGCCGGCCATCACCAGTCCAGTCGCTTGACTGGACAGGCCTTCAGAGACACTGGTGTCTGAGAAGCTCTGTGTGTGTGTGTGTGTGTGTGTACCTTGCGTAGCTGCTCCAGCTCCTGGGCAGTCTGCTGAGACTGTTGCTGCTGCTTGCGGAGCTGAGCTGTCAGCTCTTCTACCTCCTTCATGGCAGATGACAAGTCCTGGAGAAGCAAGCAAACACACACACACACAAAAAGGCTTTCAGTATGTATATATTGTATATTTAATATTATCAACCGTCAAAAAAGTTACAGCAGTTTAATCTTATTAGTGGTTAAGTGGATAAGTCAAGCAGAGGCTGGCATGACCTCCGATTAGCAGACAACAGTTGTACAGAGTATCCATCTCTCCTTATTTCTACCTTGATCTTCTGTTCTTTCATAGCTCTCTCAGTCAGCAGGTCTCTGTCCAGACTGGCCGACTGTCTTTGCAGCTCCTGGTTTTGGGCTTCCAGCTGCCTCACTGAGCTCCTAATGGTCTCCATACCGGCCAGCAGGTCCTCCTTCTCACTGCTGAGGGTCTCCGTCTGTAAAAGCATAAACAGTTCATGTTTCTACCCCAGTCAGGCATGTGATACACTTACAGTGCATCTTCAAGATGGCAACATCTCAGGAAGGCATTTACAATAGAGAAAATCTGATTTAATGATAATTGTGAAATGAAACAAGGGGTAACATCTATTAGGGCTCATTTAACGATACCAGTACCCTTAAAGTGATACTGATACCAATAGAGTACTTCATTTGATACCTTTTTTTCTACATAATTCGATACCCATCTGGTACCAAGCTGGATAATGATGAGCTACAGTGCTATTTGTATTTAGCTGTGATTTATTTCACATTATTACACAGCGTTGTTGAATTCTCGATTCTGATTGGTCAATCACAGCGTTCTACGGTCTGTTATTTCTTTATAGCAGCTCTGATGTTGGACTCTGGAGGACCATTTTTGTGTCAAATCATCGATTTCTCAAGTAAGTAGTCGTGTAATAATCGATAATCGATAATGTACAGCTAGCTAGCGGGTCACAACAATGACCATTATCTGTACATTATCCCTAACATATCAGCCACTTTAGATGATTTCCCTGTGTTAAGTTACAGTAGGTGTTACAGATTGCTTTATGAGTTGAGAATATTCTATAATATTTTTCAGATCCCATTGAAAAGACAGAATGCTGTTTTATTTATTTCAGATTTTCAGGTTTTCAGCTGAAACTGCACATGTAGACAAATGCGCCAGACCTGCATGAACACACGTGACACATTTGAAAGTCATTCATGCAAATCTGACAGCGGCAGGCTCTGAGGGCTTTCTCTGCAAGGAAAACCGAACCAGCAGCAGCAGCAGCTACCTCCCATCATCTGTCAGCCAAACACTGAAGCTATGATTGGTAAACAGAGATGTCCAGACGTTCTCTTAGATCCCTGACTGGCTTTCAGTCTGGCTGCCCCCCCCTGAGACCCATGAGCGCACACAAGAGTAAACCTGTGTCTCAGAAAATGGTGTTGCGCCGGCACACAGCAGATGGAGGCTATACTCCGCTCCATTTACCTGCCTGTTGTTCTCTCATTGGAAAGAGACAGTTATGAGCTTGGGGAGAGGAGTATATATAAACAAAATTTCTCCCCAGCTCACCCAGTCACATCTGATGGGCTATTTGTTGGCTGTCGAGCGTAGCCGGGTAAAGTGTCGCTGGCTAAAACGACTCACTGTAAATCAGATGGAAACTGAGTTATGAGAGAAGTATTTGGGAGATGTATCGCTGGACAAAGTGGCACTGCTTAGATTTACCGGAGGGTGAAGGCAGTTGGTGTGTTTGTTAGTGGTGATGTGTGTGATCGAGCGTGTGTTTGTGTTACCTGTGTGACAGCACTGCTGAGTCGTTTGGTCAGCTCAGCGATCTGTCTCTCGGCCTCCTCCACCTTCTCTCTCTCTTTATCCAGTTGCTCCGTCTGCCCGTCGTAATCTATCTGCAGGTTCTGCACACACAAACACACACACAACGTATACTTCATTATTATTATACAATTCATTACTGGAAGAGCTCAGTGAAGGTAAACACCATGCATCTCAGATATCAGCTGCATTTACATTTGAATATGGGACAAAAGTCTCATTAGACACAGCAGACTGGTTTCTCCTCTAATGGAGACACAGTCATAAAGCACAGTGCAGCCTTGGGGACGCTTATGGAGACCTCTGGGAGTGACATCAGGAAAAAAAGGTCTGTTTCAGAGCAAGCTTGCTTACACTTGCCTATTAGCAACAAATTAGGAACGAATAGAATTAATAAAATATTTAACCACTGTACAGCACTTTGGTCAACTTTTGTTGTTTTTAAATGTGTTCTAGAAAATAAACTAAACTGTAAACTTGAGCCATCTCGCTTCCTCCTCGTCTCTGTTGAGAGTTACACATCGATCGGGCGCTCAAGAGAAAATGGTGTCTGACAAAGTTATGAGTTGAAGTGAATGCGAGCATTTCAATTATCCTGGAAACAGGAGTTTAGTTGGGTGGCGCTAGAGGATGCGGGCAAAACTCCAGATTAATTTACTTAAACAAAAATTAAACATGACAGTTAACTTTGGTGTTTGTCGGTATTTGATAATCAGCTTGTTATCAGCTGTAACCGCCGTATGTTGGATACCGAGTTGGATAAATTGAAAACTGGTTTTGCAGATCTGATGTCTTCACCTGCCAGCAGCTATTTGCATCAATGTCTTTGTGGAAGTAACTTTTAGTCACTGATACTTCTGTCCCACATAGTCGCCTACCTTGTAGCCTTCAGCCCCGTGGATGATATCTTTCATAGAGCTGTTCACTTTCTCCCTCTCAGCTTTCAGTGACTCTACTTCTTCCTTGAGGGAAGCAACCTGGAAAAAAAAGTCAAATAAATTGTGGATTTAGCCATGTACAAGCACGGAGGGGAAAAAGCATAATCTATCTACGATCTATATCAATATTTATTGAATGTCCTGACCTTGAAACATTGCTTATACTGTATTTCTCTGATTAAACATTAAGCAGGGAACACAGTAATAATATGTAAACTCATGTGTATTTACTTCGTTTTGTTCAAATGCCACATTCATGTTGTTAAATAAAGGATAGCAAACTAACATTTACAGTTTAGATATTTACCTTTTTCTTACTGGTTTCCAGCTCCTTCTTTGCTTTGATGGCAACTGCTTTGATTTTGTTCATCTTCTGGTCCTTTTCTTTGTGTTCGTTCTCCAGCAGAGCTGAGGGGAGCAGCAGTTACAACATTCAGGATTTATCATCTATTATTTATCCCCTGCTCCAAAGAGCAGGCAAACTAAATTGTTTTTTGAAGGGCCATTAGTTAGTAAAATGACAACAAGTGTCACCTATTTTCTGTGTGATCTCGCCGGCTGCATTTTCCTCAGAGGAAGCAGATTGGGCAGTAGACTCCTGGGAGAGAAAAGTAGGAAAGAAGAAAAAAACACTCCAATTAAAATGTCAATCATCATTGTTTTTTTAAAGGAAGCACTGTTTTTGGTTCTAATTTTTGTGCTAATATTCAAACATTTGCATCATTTCCATGAGAAAATTCACATGCATTTGTTTTTGCTCCTCCATAATTGGATGTGAAGTGGATAAACCCAACCCTCCTTCAAGTGACAGAAAATAACAACTGCCATATTTCTAGAGCTAAAAGAAACATTGCATTTATCTATCAGTTAATCTACAGCTTATTTTGTCAATAAAATTGAGACAGACTTTTAGTAATATTTTGGTAATTCCCAATGGCGCTGTAAGAAAAGGCAGTTAAAGCAAAATACAGTCAATCACAATTAATTATTTAGAATATTTAGCAGAATATGATCATTGACTATAATCAGGTCAAATTCCCATTTCTTATGCACTAACAAGTGGACGGCTTTTCTAAGAGGACACATCAGGAGCTCCACTAACCTGGAGAGCAGCGAGCTCGCTCCTCAGCTGAGATACGAGTGAATCCTTCTCCGTCAGCTGCTCTTTGAGCTCTCTTCTCTCTTTCTCCACGTTCTCCATTTCCCCTTCCTCCTTCTCCTCTTTCTCTTGAGTCATCAGAGAAACGTGAGCCTGCAGTCTCTGGTTCTCCTCGTTCATCTTCTCATTGACTGACTTCATATCCTCCAGGTCTTTCTGCAGCCCTTCGGTGTCCTTCACCACCTCCTCCAGGTTGTTTCTCAACATGCTCCTCTCCTGTTCCAGCTCTGTGATACGAGCCTGGAGCTCCTTTTCCACCTCCTCTAATCCTATTACCCCTTGAGCCTCCTCGAGACTACTCCTCAACAGGCCCCTCTCCTTTTCCAGCTCATCGACGCGTGCTCGGAGCTCCTCAACTTCTTCTGTGGAGTTTCTGAGGACTTCAGACTGGTTTTCTCCCAGAGCTGTGATGGTGATGCGGGCCTGCTCTGCCTCCTCTGCCAGTGATTTCAACTTTGCCTCTAGGTGATTCCTCTCAGATGTCTCCTGCTCTAGCTGAGCCTCCAGGGCGGCCAGCGTGGAGCCCAAAAGCTCCCTTGTTTCCTGGGTATTGGAAAGCCCAGAAGATGCCTCTTCCAATTTCTGGTGGAGGTCAGCCTTTTCTGCAGAGAGCTCTTTAATAGTCAGCTCTAACGCAGAGACTGTCTCCTGCCTTCTTTCCACCTCCTCTTTCAGGCTCTCCTCCATCTTTTCCCCTTCCTCTTTTAGATGTTGCACCTCGTCCTCCATCTCTTTTTTCTTCTCGTTCTCCTCTCTATGTAGAAGTGCCTCTTTCTCTTTCTCTTCAAGCAGCCTCTCGATTTCTACTGCTTTCTCGTTGTTCAGCTTTTGCATTTCCTCGTCTCTGTGCTGAAGCTGGGACTGTAACTTGTCTCGCTCTTCAGTCAGCGTGTTGACCATCTCTTCCAGGTCTTGAGTCGTGTTTTCCTTCATCTGCAGTTGGGAGAGGATCTCCTCATTCTGCCTGTTCAGTTCCTCCACAGATTGTTTCAGCTCCTGTACAGACAACTGGAGTTTCTGGTCCTCACCTGCAGCATCTTCCAGCTTCAGCTTCAGGTCTTGCAGGTTCTTCATCAGAGTGGTTTTCTCTTCTGTTACCTCTCCCACCCTCTCCAACAGTTCATCCCTCTCCTGGCTGAGGTGTTCCATCTTTTCTTGGAGTTCCTGTACAGTATTAGCCCCCTGCTCCTTCATGGCTTTGTACTGAAGGACAAAATTAGTCGTCTTCTCACCCAGTTCTGTCTCCACACCTTGCAGTATGTCTCTCATGTGTTGACACTCAGCCACGGCAGAGTCTCTCTCTCCGGTCAAGGCCTCACACTGGGCCCTCAGCTCCTCTGGATTCAAGGGGCTGATTGCTGATTCACATCCGTCTTTGTGTGCTTCACTCTGCTGCTGAGACTCTCCTTGGTCTTCTTGTTGGTCAGGGTCCAGGGTTATGGCTGGGTCACTGGGAGCACTTTCCCGGTTCATTTGCAACTCATTGATTTTGAACTCCAGCTCTTCTCTCTCCATCTGAAACTCCTCCCTGGTCCTCTCCAGCTCTGCCTCGAGCTCTCCCTTCACATTGCTGAGCAGGGTGAGTTCATCCTGTAGCATGGTGCTCTGGGCTTGAAGTTCTTCCATGGCTGCTCTCACTCGTCCGGTCTCCGTCTCCTCTCCGTCGCCAAGGCTGGAGTCAACCTGACTGCTGGCAGACAGCTCCAGCATTTTGGCGATGCCTGATCTGCGGGCAGGTTCCTCATCTTCCTCCTGCACATCCTGCAGGTAGCTGTCTGGAGAAATGAGGGTAATGTTAGCTGGGTAAGTCATTTTAATTTCCATCTAATCAATGACGTAAACGCAAAAACTTGGGTAATGTAATACTAAAATTGATGAATCTATAATAAAAATAACCCTTAGTTGCAGACATAGACTGTATATAAGTAGTGGACGTAGTCACCATGACGTCAAGAAGAAGAAGAAGACAAAAAACTAGTGATTGAGACCATAAACTCATGTTTACAAGTGAGAAGTAGACTCATTTTCTCATAGACTTCTATACAATCAGACTTCTTTTTGCAACCAGAGGAGTCGCCCCCGCTGGCTATTAGAAAGAATGCAAGTTTAAGGCACTTCTGTATTGGCTTCACTTCTCAGACCCGGAGATTACCTTTTAGAGCAAGCTGCTCGGTCAGCTCGTCATGCAGCAACAGGAGACGCTCCCTCTCCATTTCACAGTCCTCCTCCAGAGCCCTCATCTCCTCCTCGTGCTGCAGACTCTTTTGAGCCAGCTCCTCCTTCAGGTTCTCCACCTCCTGCTGGGCCTCTGTCAACTCCCTTTGGTGACTCTCCTGTTGCTCGGCCATCTCCTGGGATTTTCGTGCTTGGATCGCTTCCAGTTCCGCTTGAAGGGCTTTCAGCTGAGCTTCTAAGCTAGGGCGGACCTCTTCAATGCTCTTTTTTGCACCGGCGTGTTCAGCCCTCTCTCTTTCACTCTCTCTTTCCCGGTCACTTTCTTCTCGCTCTTTCAGTAATTTCTGGAAATAAGCCACTTCTTCTTGGTGTTTGTTGTTGGATTCCTCGATGCTGCTCTCTAGGGTCTTGATCTTCCTTTGGTGATCTTCTATTACACGTTCAAGCTCTCCCTGCAGTCCCACAAGATCAACCTGCGCAAAATAACAGTTATGCACATGCATCAATAAATGTTAAGAGTGTTCTGAGAAACGGCTTAATTAACCAGTGGTACACATCATACAGTATTTGCATTGTATTTCACCTTGGCTTGCTGTTTAGTCTTCTCTAAATCTTTACGAGATAGTGAAAGACTTTGCTGAGTTTCTGCCTTCTCCAGTAGTAAGGCATCCATCCTCTCAGTCAGCTCCTATTACAAACACACACCCACATGATTTGCATGATGCACGCATGAAAATGAAGTACAGCTTATAAACAAAGGAATATTCATAGAAGACACATGATGAACTGCCTCCCTATGAACAAACCTGTATCAGAGTGGAGTCATCTGAACAGTTGTTATTGTTTTTGGATTGCTGTTTGAGGGATTCAACTTCTTTTTCCAAATCTGAAAGGAGGAAATAATGTCACACATACTTGTAACACTATTTGCCCACAGAGCCAAACCCAAGCTTTTATAGCATTTATAGCTTACCTGCGCATCTGCTCTTCATCTTCTGCATGGCAGCCATCTGCTTCTTTGCAAACTTAATAAGGTCATCTTTGGCTAGTGTGTCCAGCTGGGAATACAATATAAAGAAAAGAGAGAAGCATGACACCAATACATACTTAACAATGAATCGTGTTTATGCATATCAAAACACAGATTTTGATCGCCTCTTTGAGCAATACTGTGCTTGTAGATGTGTAGTACCTTTGACTTGGCTGCTCCTCCTGGTGATGGAGCTGCAGACTCTGCTCCGGTTCCGCCAGGGTCCTGGTTCAGTGAAGGGAAAAAGAAGATATGACAAACCCAACTAGGTGCACATTGCAACAAGGACTTTTTATTTATTTATTTATTTTTTATACTTTATTTTTTCAAGATTGTTTTCATATATGCAATTTACAGTCCGTAATTACAATAGTTTATAAACCAATTTTTAAGTAGATGAATTTATAGACAAGCTCATTAAGTACACTAGAGAAAACAACTTCAACAATCAAAATTGAAATAAAATTAAGAAAAGAAATAATAATAATAATAATAATAATGATTAAAAGAAAGAATAGCATAACATTTTAAAGCTATATTTTAGGTAAGCTAAATTTCTTTTCTTTTTTTGACTACTTGCCTTCAGATGATAAAAGACCATCCTCAAAGTCAGCAGTATTGCCTTTGAAAAATCTGAAATTTAATTTTGCTCTGCTTGTTGACAACAGGAAGTGGTTGATAAAGCATGTTTTACAAGATTTTATGTTTTATTGGGAGCCCCTTTTCAATTCGGCATATATATATAAACCAAATATGAGCACTTTAACTTACATTTCGGCTTTAAGAAAGATTTATCTTTCCCTGTGTCAACCAAGTAATGTTAAAGTATTTGTCGATATTCAGGGTATTTAAATACCAAGATTTGTAATGAAGTTCGCTTAGTAAACAGGACATAAACTGTTAGTGTTTACAGCCCTGTTTCAAAGTCCCAGAGTATTCCTACCAGCAGAGCATTATATTATGAGCTCACTTTAAGATGCTAAACATCAGTAAGTTGTGCCAGACTGGCTAAAGCTAAAGTCCTCGACACTTGATCATTTACCTCCATCTTAGTCGAGAGTTTAGCTTCTTCTCAGTCGTCTGACAGGCTCAGAGAGATCACCGGTAGGTCAACCGGACAGAGTCAAAGCGAGATCTGAAATATTATCTGATTTCTTGGAGATTTAAGATGAAAACATCTCCTCTGTTTATGTTCTGAGCTAACAGGCTAAAGCCACGACTTGATTCCGCATACGTCAGCCTCGTGACGTCAGCATAATACACGTCACTCACTCAACAGGATCTTCTGGACAGGATTCTTTCCATGGTTTAAACATAATCATATTTATTTATATATGTATATATATATATATATATATATACATATATAAATATTGATTGTAAAGGTGTCATTACACATTTTTAACATGATGAATATGTATATTTATAAAATATATTATCGTGAACTTATTGATTGTATATGGTAGATTTTACATATATTTGTTATCTTATCTTATCTCTGCATATATATTTATATATATAAATATTGATTGTAAATGTGTCATTACACATTTTGAACATGATGAATATATATATTTATAAAATATATTATCGTATTATTCCTTCTTTCTCTGTAACAATATGTTGAGTACATGTCTGCAATGATTGTACATTTGAATGGGTTTTTTTCCAATACAAATTTACTACTACTACTACTATTACTACTACTACTACTAATAATAATAATAATAAGTAAATGTAAATGTAATAAATCAATATTTGTCCTGTTTTCTTTGACAACAGTCTTTTGCAGATTGTACCCTTATGAATTGTGCACAGCCAATCTGAATTTACTGTACTCCTGTCAGATACAAATCATTTATATAATCTTTTTTTTATTTAATGTGGAAATGAAAAATATTAGTAATACAAATTAACTGACATCCTTTGGACACCTGGTGGTTCGCAGGAATAAACAAACAAGCAATAAACCACTGTTGCATAGTTGCATTGTATATCTGACTACACGTGTTGCCTGGAGGTAAAAATATCATTAACCACACAGTGCATGACCTGACGGGCCTCCAGCGTGTGTCATAACTGAGTGATGAAAAGGTCAAGTTAAGACCTTTAACCTGTTTTGAGAGAGCTGGTTTTAAGACCATTATGTCTGGGCGTCCAAACGAGATTACAATATAGAAAAGTGAGGGATGAATAAATACTGTGGCCCATAGCCTCAGGGAATATTAGCTGGGGCCATACATTAAATATGCTCTTGATAATACAATTTAGTATTACACAGATGAGTAACATTTCATTGCGTTCTGACATTTGGAACCGTTATGAAAGTACATTAAACGTGTGACTTGAAGTATGTGCACATCACAGGGAGCAGAGGTACGTTTATTTAAAATAAAAAGATCTTGTAAGTTAAGAGAAGCAAATCCCAGTCGTTTTTATTTACCTACAGTGTGCTCTCAATGAATAAAGTACACATTAGTGATGTGAAAAAAGTTGTAATGCCCTTCAAGGTTTTTGCACAATTGTTTTTTTTTTACCACAAAATGATTTTTAAAAAATAAATTACACTAAAATAATGCAAATATTATGAATGAACTTCAATCCACACTTTTTTTCATGTTTTCTAAATGTGATCCATCCTACGCTGTTATCAGCTGTTAAACAATAGAGCTGCTACACATGTGGATGGCATGCTCACAACCTTTACATACAAACTAAATATAAGATATAAGATTTATATGCAGTGGCGGACTCAGGCTGTCTTAGGGGCAGGGGTGCAAAAAATAAAAGGGGCACCAGCCTCAGAACGTTTTTTTCTAGCGTGTAGGGCAGCTTATATGGTACTGCATCATGTTTTCTCCATTTAAAGGGCACCCATTAGTGCACTGTATCTCCTTTTCTCCACTGGATGGGCACCCAAGAGGTCATTTTATCTTGTTTTCTACAATAGAAGGGCAATTTCATCATGTCTTTATCTACCATAGAGGCATCCAAGAGGGCACTTTTGCTGCGTTTCTTTCTAACATGGGGGGGCACCAAAGGGAGTACTACAGTGCTTTCCTGTGAATTGTTCATTAACACATGCAGTGGAGTAGTCAGACTTAGATATAGACTCCTCACTGACATCAAACATATGCCTTGACATTTAAACACATATCTTGATGACCAGTTTTGAAAACGTCCTAGCACAGAAATGAACAAAACACACAGACTTTGATTAGAAAGATAGAAGCAGTGTAGTTAAAATACTGTGTATGCAAGGCCATATGGGGCATAAAATCATCTCAAAGCTGTTTGATGCTACCATGACGTTGTTTTTGGGACTGCTATAGGGAGGTGGAGGGGTATCTGCCCTCATGCTGACATCAGGCCTGTCACAAACATCAGTGAATGGCCTCGCTGTGCTTCTGTATTCCCATCACGTGAGTTGTATCCGTTGAATATGGAGAGCGTCTGTTTTGACACATGTGATAGAAGCACTGACGGAGGCAGCTTAGCGAGATGCCTCTCATCCTGACAAGGCTCGGGCGCTCTGGGCAGCGGGGCAGGGGCTCTGCCGACTCCCTGTCTCATCTGGAAGAGACCCATCTCTGCCTTCCACCCCGCCTGGGTCAAACACACCCATCCATCACGTCCCCTCCCTTGTTTTCTCCCAGGGCATCGAGCAGTATTTTGCAGCCATTTTTCTCCCCCCACTCGTGGCCGTCAGTCAGGGACGGCTTTGCAGTAATATAACTGACACTGGCTGGCGTTCAGGGAGTAATGAATAGCCTAGCTGGGTCTATCAGGAGGAGCAACAGACACTCTTTCATGCTTCTCTCTCTCTCTTTATTTCTATCTCTCTCTCTCTAGCTTTCTCCTGCTAGTTTGGTCTCAACAATCACCACATTTCAAACTAACATGGAGAGTGAGATACACTCTCCTCTTTACATACTGCAAACGTGTTTTGTACATTTGACTTTGCAAATGGAAATGTTTTGCCTAAATGTTGTGGTAAATAAAATGACAGTCAATGATCATCATAAACTACTAATATAAAAATAATTATTTGTTAAAAGGCGTGAAAGAATATATTTTCACAAAAATGATCCGTTTCACTTGCAAAGATTTATGTCACACTGGGTCTCTGCCGCACTGCTGAGTTATATTATTTATAGTTATATATTTTTTCATGGCTAAGAAGTGACATCAGAGTGATATCTATAGCTGTGGAGACATGTCCAAAACTGTAAATGTGTCACAATGACAAAGTTTTCCTGTGAAAAATGGTCTCGTATAAATTGTGACAAAAGCTGAATGCACATTTGTTGTGTTGTTTACATAGGCTTTATGTGTTAACGCCATGCCCTAAAGCATCCCCTGCTTTATGGTCTATTTGACTCTAAATGGGACCATAATTTACTAAATGAACATCATGCTGTATTGAAGAATATTTGAAACTAGTGATTGAGACCATAAACTCATGTTTACAATGTTTACTGAGGTAATAAATCAAGTGAGAAGTAGGGTGACTTTCTCATAGACTTCTATACAATCAGACTTCTTTTTGCAACCAGAGGAGTCGCCCCCTGCTGGCTGTTAGAATGAATGCAAGTTTAAGTCACTTCTGCATTGGCTTCACTTTTCAGACCTAGAGGTTATTTTCTGAGTGGTATCAATCTTCTCATGTAAATCTTAGCAAGAAAGCAAAAAGCCGCATTCAACAAAATGCCAAACTATTCCTTTAAAAGCTTCAGCCGTCCCTTGAGATTAATCAGTGTAGTTGTAGAAAGACTGAGGAGAGGAGTAGGCTACAATGAAGTAGTCGTCCTCTCCAGACTCAATTCTCCCTCTCCTCCTCCATTCCCTCCTCCACTCCACAGCTCTCGACCTCCTACCCAATCAGAGAAAGGTGACTTTGGGGGTGGCGAGGTGGACTGGTTATGTCACTGACCCCCTACAGCGTGATTGAAACCTCCCAGTGGGGCCCCTTCAGAGGCCGAGAAAGATGGAGTTGCAGATTACGCCTTCATCACAACATTAGTATTCACATTTGTTTGAATGAATCTTTCAGATAAGATTGTTGCCTTTACTCAGCATTTATACTGTTCCACCTCTTATTTTGTTCATTGCAAACTGCATTTGTTTTCTTCCTGACATTTTGCCTCCTCAGACTGACAGTACCATTAATAGGTTTGACATTTTAACATATGGCTTTGGCATTTTAATGAGTGAATTGAACCTCTCAGGTTGTTCTTTTCACTACGGAGCCTGAGAGAGCGGGGTTTCTAGTAAATACCCAAAGCTTATACTCCTGAAAGATGACAGAATATTTCATTATGTTCTGAGCTGCTGTTAATAGTGTTGGCTTTTTACATAATAGGTTAATAGTTAATAAAGTCTGAGTCGTAATCTGAAGAGAAGGTAATCCATCAGAGGTTGTATATCATTAATCAAACATGGATGCTGTAAATGAGATCAATTTTGTGTGCTTTTTATGAGAATATGCTGTGTATGCACAGCGGTGCTTTGAGCTAAATGTCTAATAATAATGGCTAACGTGCTGATGTTCAGCAGGTATAATGTTAACCTTGTTCACCATCTTAGTTTGGAGTGTTAGTATGCTAATGTTGAAGGTCTTATTGATAACATTTGTATGTACACGAATATTTCAAAAAAAAGTATACATCCACAGAGCCTTTAGAAAGGTGCAGAAGAGTAAAATGTATGGCTTTTCCCGAAAAAAACTATTATGATTGTGAATTAATCATTTAAAAAATGTTGACGGGTCCAAAATGAATGTTGTTTTTTTTTTTATCTCTGTGGAAGATATCTGTCGTTTGGTTCCCACTTCTAACAATGCTTGTGAGCCAATAATAAAACAACGCTGGTATCACGTGGTATCTCTGGGTGATCAGTTAGTGTAAAACGGATAAATGACTGAGATTGGCGGTAAGTGCCTCACAACGACTTAATGTGAAGTAAATGCGATGTAACGGAGGAGGGAGAATGGCTGAAAGTCATCAATAGCACCTTTAATTAGCACTAAACACAAAGTAGAGACTAGCATTAGTTTTGAAGGTGAGATATCTCTCTCACAGATTTGACCACAGAGGTAGTAAACATTTATGTAGGGGGGTATACGGTACTTTACCTTGATTTTGTGTTTGTGTGTGAGGCCCCATCCTGGTGCTCGTCCATTATTGATGATGTCAGAGTCACATCCTGTCCGCTTGGCCTCTGATCTGATGGATCCAAACTGCAAAGTTGACCTTAGATCTCAGCGATGATCTGACTCTCAGGTTGGTTCAGACTTTTTGAGGCAGAAGCTGCCACAAAAAGTCAGAGACAACAGACCAATGTCAGTAATCAGTCATCAGTCGTTTCTTATAAGCATTTATCAGTCAAAATCTTGATGGCAAACCATGCTGGGGCTTTGTTTTGTGTACAGTATTGTAAATGTATTCCCTTGTTTAATTTGCCGCTGTGAGTAGAGGAATAGAAGCGAGGGATGGAGTGATGATCGAGGAAGAAAGAGCAGTAAGTGTAGCAGTTTTCTCTTCCGTGCCCATAGGCTGTCAGCGTGTTGTATATAAATAGTTTGGTGGCTCAGCAGGAGAACAGCACTTCATCAAGGACCACGGGCACAACCTGCATCCGTCTGCACTTACGCTAGCATCAGCCTTGATTACAACAACAGTCTTCCTCTCTTCCTCCCCCTCCCCACTTAGTTGCCCTCCTCCTCTACGTGCTTACGGCACATTCTGTACATCCTCTACAGATGTTGTAGATTCACTGAGTCGTTTCCTCCAACAGCGGAGGTGAAACAAGGTCACCTTTCTCCAAGATAACACACAACAAGAGCTTGTCAGACAAATAACCTCTGGCCCAAGGACTTTGCTGATTATCTGTATCTGGACTTTTCTGCTGTTTAATGGCTTAAATTTCAATTATGCTGCTCTTACAGTATGTGCAGGGTAAAATGTCTCATCATATTGCACTTCCAAGTTTGAAGTTGGACAGCACTGCACCCACATACAACTCTGTTGGGAAATCAAAGGCAAATAAATAAGCATAAGGTGTTGTAAAGGTTACAGCTTTGTGGCCTAATAATCACACTAAACTGCTATTTCGTTTCACTTAATTCATTCAGATTGACAGATGATTTCAGTAGCCAGTAGGGCTGTAAATAACATGTCAATATTTTGATTGAATTCAAATGCAACCCAGCCTAATCCTAAACTACATGGTAGAATTGATCTAACAGGTGACAGGAGATTTGTTGATGTTGTGGGAATGTTACTGTAAGGCAGTTGTATTTTACAAAGTCAGCAAAAAAGTCTTACTTTTATTCACAATTTTTCCATTTCGGGTGTTGAGTCAAACATATTTCCACACATTATTTCTCAGCTGGTTTGGTGTCATGATTAAATGTTGGGGAATGCAATATATCCAGCCCGCTTCACTCCCAGGGAGTGACGCCAAGGGGTCCTGACAAAACGTCAATATGTGAGTTGTGATGAGAACGTGTTGATATATCGGAGTGGCAGTACTTTTTACAGAGATCCCTGCTGGAGAACGCCCTTTTGTGTTCTTGAAGTTTGAATTAATTACAGATCAAATATAACGTGGAAATTTTTTCACGTTTGAACGGTAGTTAGAATTTCAAATAAAAAGTGACGGTAACACTTCATTTTACAGGTCTGCAAATTTCATGGTAATTAGGTGATAATTAGCAAGTACTATTTGAAATTTATTAAGAATTACTGCCAAATTACCCCAATATTTACCTCAAAATCTATCGAAAATTACTTAATTATAAACATTATTAAATAATGATATGCTAAAATAGCATATAATAGCTAAAATAGGGCCCTTAGGCTTGAGAAGCGGCTGTGCGCTGCTCTTCATCGGAGGTGGAAAACCAAAACTAATGATCAGGCACAAATCTCACTATCGTGTGACTTATTGTCTACACAAATGTAATCACTGTACAAATTGGAGATGAGGGCAATTTTTCCAGCTTTTGATGTTAGATAATTTTCGAGCATTAATAGAGGCTCGCACGAGGCCAGCTGTTGCAGAATTGCAAACAGTGAGCATGTTATTTTTCATTGTCAATGTGCTGTACATCACTCTGCTGTGCAGTTACCATGGAAGCTAATATACACATTCACTCAGCCTTGTGAGGCAGCCCTGAAATGACAGCCCTGTTTAATGCATGGCCCTTTTAACCAAACCCAACACAACCACACAAACCTGTACACACATGCATGTGCAAGCAGCAGGCCAGTGTTGATTTCATTAGCAGCGCCTGAGAAACAACACAGTAGTTGATGTCTCAGAGAGTGATGAGGCGTCTGGATTCACCAATGACAGCCGTTTGCTAAGTGTGACTGAAATACTGCCTCCTCCCTCACTCTGTATCTCTCTCATGCTTACTTTCTCTCCATCTTTTCCTCTCTCTCCTCTGCTTCTCCTGATTCATCATCAGCCTGGTGGAGCGGTGGCCTGTAGCTGTGTGTGTGTGTGTAGAAGACGATGACTCTTAACCTCAACTGAATGTATTTCATCTGCACTGCCTCAATTTCAATCAGAGCTAATGGAAGTGCTGGCCAACGCTCAGCTCAGCCCTGCATGCACACTGTGTGTAATAAAGTCGGTCCAGGCAAGCTCAGCATTCACAATAAACTGTAAACTGACCCTAAGATTAAAAAAGTGCTACTCAGCAATGAGACAGTGGTTTTAAAATCGTAGCATCATTTTTCTCTTAAGAAACTAGCAAGAGAACACTAGATTAAACATTCACTAAAAGTATGCGCGGCCGCCCGGCGATGTCAACAAAGCACGGAGAAGCTCTGATTACAACACACACAGAGGGAGAGTGACTTCATTCTCTGCTCAGGTAGACATTACTCCTCTATATCTTTACATAGTAAATAGTTGTTTGCTGCTATATTAATGCTCTGGATATTGAATTTAGCACCTTTAAAGCTAAGAAAAGAAAGTTACAAATTCACATTTCTGTTTTCTGCACATTCATGTATTCTGTCTCACTTGTAGCCTACATTACATACTTATATATTATATCATGTATACCATTTTCTCTCGCTCACTTTTTCAATTATGCAACATTTTTGCCCTCTTTTTTGTCTCATTATATTCACTCATACAGAATTTGAATTATTAGCAATTATTTTACTGCACACATTCACATGGTGTAATGGTCTTTTGCCTGTTTTTTCTGTGCATAGCTCTGCAAAAATAATGGCTTTTCATTTTGTTCATAGGAAATAGAAAGTCCTGGTTCAGCACTAGTGTGCAGACTCACCATTTAATATTGCTCCCCTGTGACCCCCAACAGGATGTGCTTTGCACATCTTGGGTATCATGATGAGAGCTCCTGCGCCTCTCTATCGCTACAGTTATGCTGTATTTAGCAGCAGAAGGGAACCACTCGCTATTTCTTTCAGCAATTAAGCAGCATCAGTCACTGTCAGAAAACTGGCCCTGAACGGTGAGCACTCCATTAGTGGAATTACAGCAGCTTCAGAGTGCTGCAGAAAGAGACGGGGAGACGAGGGAAGTTAATGAAGTCTAGTTGGTAATCCATCAGTTGTGATATGCCTTTTGCAGGAAACACTCACTGTGTGGACTGAAGCTGATGCTAAAAACTACCCATCTTCAAAACACGACTAAACCTGTAGTCTAAAATAAGGTGTAAATAATGAACTGCATATTCAGGTGGATGAGGGCAGAAACAGTAATTACTGTGCGTTCTTATTGAGGAGCTCCAGATGGGCTGACTGGAGGACTGCATCTGATGCCTCTTTGGCTGAATACATAAAAAAAAAACCTAATTGAGTAAAGAAAGTTAAACAGCCTGCATGGTGCTTTTAGGAATAAATATAAAGTATGGGTTTATTAGTGGATTTGGCAACTACTGGAGAGAAAGTCAGCTTTCTACACACTGTCCACACCTGTTTTTGCTTTGGTCCTCATTAAGCCTGGGTTTTCTACCAACAAAAGACTGTATTCACATCCCATGTACCAACACTTATGTTTTAATCTTAAACAAGTTCTTTCCTGCGATGGGATAACACCATTTGCGATGCCAAATTCAGGTCCAGGGTGTAAAGTTGGGGAGCCAACGGCGCCTTCCCCAGTTCCTATCCACCTACTTCTGGTGTCTTTGCTCGGACTACACCCATCTTCAGGTCTTCATTTTGATCTCAATACACACCTGCAAAGTTTCGTGGTTGTGACACTATTGCTGTAACAAAATCTGTTCAGACAGACATAAAAACACTTGACAAAGTACTCAAAACCACCTCTGTGGTAGTCCCTGCTACAGTAACTGTCTCACATGGACTCACAAGGTGAAAACAATACCAGCGTCGCTGTCACGGCTGGTAAACATCTAATTACTTCCACCTTTGCTTCCGCTAAAGGACAGTCATCATTCACATGAATACAGGGCGTTGCTTGTCACGAAAATGTAACCACAAGTTGCTTTAATGCATAAGAGACAGATGAGTGTCAGTTGACTTTTCTTTTGTCATTTAACTGTCGTCCAAAACATCCCTGATGATGATGCAGTTGCGGTGATTACATAGTGATGGCGGAAAGCCAGAGAGCAAGAGAGAAAATCCCTAATGTGCTCTCCTAGAAGGTCGGTTACCCTGGCGTGGCATCTGCTCAGTAACCAGGTTAGTGAGGTCAAAGGTGGAGTGACTGGTAGGTGATAAGTAGCCCAGCGCACCCGAAGGCCCTCGATAAGCATTCACCTCAACAGCCTCTACTTCTCAAATCAAAGACTGGACAAATGAAACTAAAAGGCTGCGATGGCCTTTTCCAATCCCACTCTGTAACCTCCTTCATTACTCACCCTGAAAGTTACTTTAACACGTAATACCCTTCTGTCTCTCGGTGCTTTATGGACGTCATATACACATTTCCAGGGGAATTCTCGTATTCGTCTGTCGGAGCGTCTCCCCTCTGTGTTCGCTGATCAAGATGAACTGCTGTGTGCAGCCCAAATTCAATCCAGTGAGACCCAGACATCAATAATATATTAGTGGAGCAGTTAGAAGCCTAAAGATATCAGTATTGATCTCCTACTTAGATTCAGCTTGTTTGGACTAGGAGACAAATAGCCTCTCCGCCTCTCTCGAGGAACCCATTTAATTTTACAGAAAGAGTTACTCCACAGTGTTACTGCCTCTCTGCTACTGATACCATTCACATCATCTACTGTGATATTAACAAAGACTGGATATGGGACTAGAAACGTTTCATTATTTCATTCATGCTATTACAGAATGCTGCATTCATTTATCATTTCTATCACATGGACGGACTTCACGGGCAAAAGTGAAGACTTGGAAGTGTTCATGTTTACACTTGTTTATAGATGTCAAAAAGACAGATTGATGGAGAGCACTGTCTCCAGATCTGCGAGTATGGCTTCCCTCCTGTTTTAAGAGCAGCTCAACCAATGCCCTCTCTCTCGCTCTCTGTTTTTTTCTTTTATAGCTTCTCTTTGTCAAATGGATCAATGCAAGGGGAACATTTCAGTGGACTGAATGGGTGGAGAACCCGCAAACCGTTGCCTGATCAAGGTTGCATGCTAATTGTGACATTTATTACTCATTCTGTCTGTGCATCATGCCTCCCTCTTTGAGCAGGCAATTTTTAAATCTTCTACTTTCTTATTGTGCAAAACATCAAACAATGAGACGGCAAATCTCTGCAACACTGTTTTGTAATGTGGTTATTCTGGGTTGTATTATGTATTTGTCTACAGTCTGTTTATGAATGACAGAGAGTTGAGTTTAAATGTCAGCTTGTATAACAGAGATGATTGAAGTCTTACAGAGTGAAAAGTGTAAATATGTTTAGTGCACAATTTGAAGTGTCACTGTGTGATATAAGTTACAATTATAAAGTGTTTCAGTTTTACATTTTTTGTTTCCATCTAATTTTTTTTGTCCAGATCCAACACGGTCTCACCGGAAGGTGTATAAATAGTACGACATTACATGGACATGTGTCATGAGGATGCATTTTAGGCTTTCCGTGAGTCATTTGTACGCCATGCAACAAAACATCATGGCTGGCCTTAAAAAATGTACGTAAACTAAGTAAAATATGTACAGAAACAACTTAACATAATTATGGATAGCACGTGAAAAAGCATCACTAGCGTAACACTAAAACAAAACACCGGTGTCAAACAATGAAGAGTGCAGCCTCCATCGATCGCTAGCTGCTCTTTAGAGTTATGCCTTGTTTGATCATTTTCAAAAATGCCTCAGCTTTTAAATGAGTAAATAAATCAAACTAATTAAAAGTAAATGAATAGATTAATAAGGCTCTATAGACCTTCGTTATCCACTATAAATGTGTAGCCTTTATACTGTGCAACCAGTTTTACCGTGTCCTTCTCAGTAGGTGATGGTCATGCAAATTGTGAGCCACTGCGTCAGCATCCATTCTGGGTCAGCTTTTGTATCTGGAGCAGACAGTCCTTTTGAAACTACTGGTGTGTTGTGCCTCTGTCACTCACACACACACACACACAAACTCTCAGTGTGTGTGTTGTTTTCATACTTTCATCACGTCTTCAGGGCTTTATCCATTTAGTTCTCCACTCTCGCTGCCCTAAACAAAAAACAACCTCTATCGCAACAGAGATGATGCACTTTACTTTACTTTAGAAGTCCAACACACAGAAACATGCAGACAGAGAAGAACTGCTGTGTTTTGAAGCAGAAAACACAGACTTCAACAGACATGATGTATATAATAATGCAGTGGGCTACCTGCGGGTCTGAGAAGTGAAGCCAATGCGTGAAGTACCTTAAACTTGCATTCTTTCTAATAGCCAGCAGGGGGCGACTCCTCTGGTTGCAAAAAGAAGTCTGATTGTATAGAAGATAGAAAATGAGCCTACTTCTCACTTGATTTATTACCTCAGTAAACATTGTAAACATGAGTTTATGGTCTCAATTACTAGTTTCAAGTCTTCTTTAATACAGCCTGATGTTCATTTAGTAAATTATGGTCCCATTTAGAGTCAAATAGACCATAAAGCAGGTGATGCTTTAGGGCGTGGCTACCTTGTGATTGACAGGTCGCTACCACGGCGTTGTCCGATCTGGGAGTTGTCTGTGTTTTTGTCTTACAATTTCTACCTTTCCACAGTATGTTTTCAGATCATGAAAGTCAATTATAACATCTTGGTCACCTAAAAATGTTTTATTCAGTAGTTGAATTTAGCTTTTCCCTCTCATTTCTCGTTGCAAATAACCAATATGTCGACAAAAATGCCGAACTCAAAGTAAGTAGTGTATTCATGCCAGTCATGTGAAATGGAGAAACAGATAAACTGAGTTCAGGAAGGGTTTACCCACCCCGACATCCCAGCAAAAAACTATATTATAACATCAGCATGCATGTAAAGTAAACACAATTGTAACTCTACAATTATAGTAAAGGAAGAATAAAAATCTTAAACAATGCCATTTCCATTTTATTGATCTCAATTTCAGAGCCATTCCTCTGCATTTGGAAAGGGTGTCCCGATCCGTAACAGGGGCAATAAATTGGTAAATGGGTTAGCCCATGTAAGATTTAATTATCTTTCCCCATTCAGAACAAGTAATCTGATTACCCTCTGCTGCTTCCTGCACGGAGTATAGAAGGAGACATGAATCGGAACTGCAGCAGAAATACTGAAAGTATTGTTATTATTGTGAAATATATGACTCTATCCAAGCTCCTTGTCTTTCTCTTTATCTCAGTTCACGTTGTGTTTCTGTCAATTACACTAACTACAGAACAATATCAAGTAAATAAGCCCACATTGAACATCTAAAACAATCTACATTAATTACCGCTGCACATTTGATTATTTCATGTCGACAGTCCACAATTAGTGCAGCTGAAGTTGCACCCTGGCTTTTTTTTCTCCACATAAACAAGGAACTCTTTTCCCGGCAGATATTTAGAGCAATTACATTATGGGAGACATCACTGAAAAAACACATAAATACTCCCCTGAAGATTGCACTGAGCAAGACTGAGCCAGCAAATCAATAAGCCTTTTGTAACTAATGGAAACATGCCTTATAAAATAGAAGAACCATTCAATATGCACATCCAGATACAAGGTGAAAGGACTTTTCAAAAGGTATATTGTTCTTAGGGCAGTAATGAATTGACCAAAGGCAGTGTAAAGGCTACACGGTGTGGAATTAAATTTATTATGACGCTAACACTGACATATGTTGAATTGTGATCCATCAACAAAATCTCATTTCAAGTTTACTGTCAACAATGACGTCAATAAACACAGTCTCCTGGGTTAAACCATGGTTACTGATTACAGCGGTTTCACCTTTGTTTCTCGTAAATCACATTTAAGAGAGAGCTTGTGTTATAAACTGGAGGTGTGGAGTGGACAAGCAGCCCGTTCACACGAAAAGGCGTATGAATGACACAATAATGTGCAAAGCAGTTACAATATGAACGCCTTTCTTGCTTTTGCCGTGTCATTTGTACGCCATATAGATGTTATTGGTTGCATGATGGAAAATGGATGGAAATGTAGGATACACAGTATAAGATGACATGAATGTAGCAGTACAAGAACAACACAGTACTCAGTGCTCTACATCTTTACTGCCTCAAGATACACTCCAAACAAAAAAGGAAACTATCTATCTATCTATCTATCTATCTATCTATCTATCTATCTATCTATCTCAACAGTGTGCTCTGCCTCTGCTGTGTACTATAATTAGGTTTTGTTGTGCCACTGGAATCACTTTCTCTTGTTAATTAATCAATTATTAATTGATTAGTTAATAAGTAATGTGTCTGTTCAATTAGTGATTACTTATGAGACCAAGGGAATCACCCGGGCCCAACATACTGTACTCTGTTGTGCTCGGGATGTAGTCACCATGTTGGTGCTTGAACGCACGCACACACACGCAGAAACACACACACACACACACACACGCACACGCTTCTCTATAACAGAGAAGGCGGCCAATATCCAGAGTCACACGAAACCATTCCTCTTGATTCACGAGAGATGTAAAACCGGAAGAAATAATCAAATAAATAACCAAGACTACGCTGGCCAACACATACACACACACACACACACACACACAGACCAGCAGCTGCTCATCCATCTCTGCCTCTCTGTCCGCCTCTCTGGGTTGCCTCCTCAGCAGGTGTGTGTGTGTGTGTGTGTGTGTGTGTGTGTGTGTGTGTGTGTGTGTGTGAGGCGACTGGGGGATATTGGCAAGTTAAAACCGGCTCCTATCATATGTCATCTTTAAATGACAGTGTCGTAAAGCATTACAGAGAGCAGAGCGGAGAGAGGGGCCCTGCCAGGGCTTTGTTAGCCAGATAAATGTTTCTGCCCCGTTAGCCTGTTAGCCGGCAGCTGGTATCACTTCTAATCAGAAACACATCCTGCCTGCTGCAACAGGTGCCCTGCAGCTCGGGAGGATAAGAGAATACAGATACGGTTTGACCGATAGCAAATATTCAATTCTATTGTAAGCTAAATGTATTCATTTTTGGAACGATTCACTTACATCTATGCGTTAAGCATGGAGCTAAATCTAGGAAGCAATTAGTTTAGCTTAGCTCAGCATAAAGACTGGAAATGCGCTCTGTCCAAAGTGGAGTCTCTGCAAGACTCCAACAAGTCATTGCATCGTCGTCTTGTTTTTTTGCAACCAGAAGTCACATAAGAGGGTGGAGCTAAGTACAACTGAATGCTGAATAAGGAATTTCTAAGCAACCATAATATTACAATTCATTTTCATGAACTGAAAACACACTGTGAAACGGTTAAAGTTGTAAGACGAAAACCCAGACCGGACAACGCCGTGGTAGCGATCTGTCAATCATATGGTAGCCACGTCCTAAAGCATACCCTGCTTTATGTCATTTGTTTTTATTTTTACTCTCTATGTTCAGCACTTGGAGTTGCATTTGATGTATGACTTGTGCTATATAAATAAAGTTCGATTGATTGATACTCTAAATGGGCCCATAATTTACTAAATGCTGTATTGAAGAAGACTTGAAACTAGCGATTGAGACCATAAAATTCATGTTTACAATGTTTACTTAGGTAATAAATCAAGTGAGAAGTAGGCTCATTTTCTCATAGACTTCTATACAATCAGACTTCTTTTTGCAACCAGAGGAGTCGCCCCCTGCTGGCTATCAATACTTCCGCATTAGCTTCACTTTTCAGAGCCAGAGGTTGCTCAGAAGAAATTTCAGGTAATTTTACGTTTTGTAGTTAAGGTTCATTTACTTCTCATTAACTTATGTAAAATTTCCTTTTGAGCTGCGGGGAAATCAAATAATCAGTGGCGGAGAAATGGATTGAGAGACTTACTTTTCTTTCCAAAATGGCACAGTCAGACATTTTTATGTAAACCTCTCAAATTATAATTTCAAATGGGATAAATCATTTATTTGTCTCTTCATCCTCAAAGTGGAGCTTGAATAAAGAATCATTTCATCTGTGCCAAGTGAATGTGTTATTATATGAGAATTGACAACTTTTTTTCAGTTTGAAATCTTTGATTTCTTCCATATTAATGAATAAGCATCATATCTGCCAGCTTTTATCTTTTTATCTTAGTCTCAGACGGTTCTTATTTATTTGCTTTGTTTGAAGCAGAACGGGCGTCTTAACTCGTTCGGTAGCTGCTGTTAGAGGACGCCAGATGTACAGCGGCAGCGAAGCAGAAAGACACATAGATGCATGGCTGTGTTTTTACTCGACTGTATCTCTAATGTGGCTTCAAGGCTGCACCTCCTTTCCCCACCCAACATTGATGGTGAGTCCAGACATTAACTAAATCACTCTGAAGGGTCCCCCCCCGCCCGCCCCTCCTCAAACTGTGCTGTAATATAATTTGTGCATCGAAGGTTGTGTGGGTTCAGCTGATTACGTTAGCATTGCTGTGACGAAAGTCAGCTCCTGTCAGCTCTTCAACAAGGAGGAAAAGCAGGCTTTAGGAGATGGAGGTATAAATTGGCGAGAAAGAGGGGAATTATCAGTGATTCTGCACTGTGACTAGCTTTACATAGAAATAATAAGATAAATACTCTATATTGTCACAGGGGGAAAATTTGTTTTCACGTTAGACTTTAAGATTTAACGATTGGCCGTCAGAATAGTCCCACAACACCGGGCTCATTACACTGATTTATTGTGAAATATATGCACGTATAATGTGACGTTTGTTGAGCTTTATTGAGGGGGAAAAAGGGAATCTTTTTTACAGGGAATCCTTTGCTTCACATATTACATTCAGAATCTCCTCTCCTCTCCTTTCGTCTCCTCTTCCCTCCCCTCCCTCCCTTGGGCCTATTACGGCCTAATTGGAGCAGAGCTACTTACCACAGATGGGATCAATGGGAGAACCAACAGTGGACACACACCATTTTCATTACTTACCGCAGGTTAATACATAGGCAGCCACCGCAGCAATCAGTGAGTGCAGCAGTAATAAGAAAAGGCTGCAGAATCTGTCAAAACAAGGAGGTGCAGCTGAATTATATTCCATAATGTGGACGGGTCGTAGTGATTTTCTGTAAGGGAACCGAATATGGCTGAATAACTAAAAATGACTTAAAGTGCATTGCAATGTGTTAAAATCATTGATGATATGCAGTGAAACCAGATGAAAGTGGTAGCACAATTAAAAAATAAAGATTAAAGAAGAGAATTTATGGTAAATGGTAGGTTTTTCATTTGTGAAATGTACACTCACACACTCAAATTGCAGCTCTCATGAGATGTGTGTGTTGTATGAGGTGGTCTTTCCTTGGGGTGTTCCAGTGATAGGAAATCAATAGGTGCGGTGTATCAGTCAAATGTGCACGAGAACACTGTCAATCACATCAAATTGTGAAATATGGTGCTATCCGTCAAAACTCAGTCTCACTGCAGCTGGAACAAAAGAAGCTGTTTGAGAACATTTTTTGTTGCAATCAGGAAAAAAAAAAATCCAATTTGCAAACAGATTAGAGAGAACAATTGATTTGGCTTCACAAATAAAAACACCTGTGGTTCGTCTTAACAAAAAAAAACTTGTTTGATTGCTTTGCTGGAATGATGATAGATGGAGGCGATATTACGTAAAAGAGCCTAAGAAATTTATAATTTGAGTCGAGCCTTACAAAAATGTCTGTCATACCTTTCACTTCAAAATAATTTGATCTTTATTATCCATGGTTTTGACTGACTTACTATAACACCTTGGAACGTGCTCTTTTCAAGACTTCAAAGAAATAAAAACAAAAGGGATGTCAATAAGTACAAGAAACTAGTCCCAGTGGGTCTGATAGCTGAAAGCGTGATATGCAGCAGAAGAGACAAGACCAGAAACACACACCAGACAGGCCTGTCAATACATCTCAGACACAGTATGCATTTATGACTGCGCACATAAATCCTTAAGGTAATGATGATTTTGCCTTTATTGTATTGTGTTTTTTGAGCTTAAAATCACATTGTTTTAATATATCAGACAAATATCCAGTAATTTTTTACATGATTATTATTACATAAAGACACACTTACTTCTGATTCCCCTTGAGCCCGACTGACCTAGTACCGGTGTTACACTAGAATCTGTGACCATCTTCAGTAAACGTGGCATTGAGAGAGAATATAATAAATGATGTACGTTAGTGGGACTGGAGTTAACTCAATTACAGCCATGTGATATTTTCCATGGCTCATTATCAATCTGACACTGTACCTGTCCAAAGGTATTGTCCAGAGTACATCCAGATCACACACCACAGGCATAATTTCATTACGCTCCCGGAAGAATAACTGCTTTTAAAGGAGGTACATTAGACATTATCATCAACCGTGACGATGACGCAGAGTCTAATAAAGGTGTTTACAATGTTTCGACATGCTCAATTTAGTACTTTATCATTTTACAAATCAGAGACTGTTGCGAGAAATATCAAGGGAAAAAAATAGGAATTGTTTGTTACCTTTTTAAAACTGGCAGGTTGGACCACAAGGGATAATGTTTAACTGTCAGGAAGAGCTCTGTCTCTCTCTTTGTGTGCGTATTTGTTGTGGCTAACTGTCTTATATGAAACCCACTTGAGACTGAAAACAGACTGCTAATGATACAGATCTGAGCTCATTTAAAACACAAAGGAATGAAGACAAACTGAAACTTTTCTCTCCAACGCAACAGTAATTACTGAAATAGCAGAATGTGATATCAAGAGGATCTTTATTCAAAGACTGTCTCTAGCATAGTCTTTCACAGCTGAGATCCAGCTGTCTCACAAAGTAGGACTTAATAATCTTAATAAGTAAACTTGGAGCCTCCTTAAATCGGCTTATTTATGATATTGAAGCGTTATGTGGCATATTGCTGTGTTCACGTCATATCATTTAGACCGTAACTAATAACCTCACGTGAATATATGAATTAAACAAATGAAAGTAAGATGTTAATTAGTGATCTTTAGAGGTGCTGGTAGGTGGTTTTCATTCATATTGGAAACAGCCCGGCTAGCTCTTTCCCTAACCTGATATCATGGGAAAGCATATAAATAGAATGATAACACATTTTTGTTTTTTTCATTTGTCATTTCATGCCACGGAGTTAATGTTGTGAAACGGCTTTTCGTGTGTCATTTAATGCCACGTCAATACCGTGAAACAGTTACGGTTATGTTTAGGCAACAAAACCACTTAGTTAAAATACGTACATTAACAATGTAAAATAAGTACTCAAAACGTAACTTCAAAATAACTTAAAAACTCAACAACACTTTGGGACACGAACACTAGTCTCCTGGTTGAAAGTCCTATGTTTGTTGGACCCATCCACATTCACTCCCGTCCACTGTAAGCAGTCTTTCTCACTTTTTATTCTACATCACTAGTTCTGAGCGTAGCACATTCACACGGATGCATTTACATTGCAGTCAGACTACATGGCATCAAATGACACGCCAAAAGCAAGAACCGCGTTGTTATTTCATGTAAAATTACATACAAATTGCTGTGTCATTAATACGCCATGAACGGGGTGGTTTTGCCCTGCTTCCAATCTATGCTAAGCTAAGATAACGGACTGCTGGCCTCTTCCTGTCTAACTCAGCAAGAAAGCGAATAAGTGTATTTCCCCAAATTCTCAAATAATTGCTATATATAAGCAATATTAGAATATAAAAGATTCAAATCAGTACCTAAAGCGCCAGTATAGTATTTCTTCCTAGAGCTGTCTGATGCCTTTGTTACATGAAGCAGGAATATTTCAAAATGACAGATTATTTATAAAAATGACATGTAGCATGATGATGCAATGAACAGTTGAACTATGCCATTTGAGGTTTGCTTGCAGAACAATGTACTTACTAAGTGATACATGTCTGTTTTCCCAGTTCCAGTTTGTTGCAGTGCTGCTATAATATTCCCGCCACAGCTCCAGCTGTAATAAATCCTCCGATAATTTAAATGTTCCTGTCTACAGTATTGCCAGCATTAATAAAATGTACCCTGGGGACAGGGTGGCTATGTGTGTGTATCCAATTTCTGAGTATGACTGCATGGTGAATGGACTGCATTTATATTTGTATATATATGCACATGTGTGAATACCATGAAAAATAAAACTACTCAAAGCAAACACTATGTAACATAGTGAGGATGTACAAATTTCAACCAGCATACTATATACTGTATATAAAATTGTAAAAAGACAGACTAATGTATTGTTGGGTTTGGTTTTTCAAGGCACAGGATTTGTTAACAATAAAAAAATGATAGAATAATGCCTTAATTGTGTGGAAACGTCCTTATACAATAACACAATGGATGGTTACGTACGTAAATTGGTTCTGTGCTGTGTCTCAATTCACATACTTCTGTACTAACACTTGCTATTTTGAGGATATAAGTGCATTCACGTAGCTGAAAGGGAGGAGCAAACAACCTATTTCAAACTTGTGAAAATGGTGGGCGAGGAAGCTGCAGTGGTTGCGATTGAAACAGCGAACACGGAGCTATACAAATTACAGTTTTTTTCTCTTAGTACCACTATACTGTGCTGATACAAGCCATTATAGGGTTCATTTATCCATCTGAAATGAATCACTGCCGATACGGCGCGATGTTCGTGTTGAGTGCACAACAGCGATGTGCAATTTGAGACCACACTACTATGTTGAAATTCATGCACTACGCAAATAGGTATATAGTGTGCACAGTGTACTACATGGAAGTGTACTAATGGAATTATCTGAATTGAGACACAGCTACTCTCCAGCTCCACGCTGCTCAAATTTGTTTGACAAGACCAGGCAAGAAAAGGTTATCAGCAGCAAAATATATCAGAAGGTTACATGTGTAAGCACAGCTCTCTCGCCGACAATCAGTAACAGAAAATGAATGGAAAAGGGCATCAAGGTAATTAACAGATTGTTGGATTGCCAAGTGATCACAGGGAAGTGCAATGCAAAAGCTCTCAGTAATTAGTACTCTTAAAAACGGGATAAATATGAAAATAAAAAGACAATAAACTGTAACTAAATGCTCTTAAATAATGAAGGACAGAAGCAAGGACGTAGCTGGTGGGTGGGTGGAGACTCGGAGTCCAGCCCATGCCTCATATGAGCTAAGGCTGCGACAGTAAATGTCTGGCCTTCCCATTCATTTCTCCCTCCTTCTGTCCTGAGAAGTGGAGCACTTAGTCTAATGCGAATAATGACGACGACTGTTTTCCAGGCTGGCCATTAACTGCTGGCCGTATTGAAAAATCAGTAAATGAGCCAAGATTTATTGCTATAAATTACATCACCCCTCTCTCTCTTCTTTAGCTATAGACCCTTGTACTCATTTATTTGATGTCTCAATTTTCCTTGCTCACTTTTCCAGTTATGGTTTCTTTTATGGTGCAGTTATGTCGCCCTGTTCTATCTCTTAGATGAATTCACCTCAGTTTGGATAGACAACACATCTAAATATAATTTAAAAAAGTGACATTAGTAACATACTCTCCTGCTACCACAGTGTACGGGTACCGGAGTGGATTTTCCACAAGGCATATTATTAACTAAGACAACTTGATTCCTTCTCTTCCGCTCCTTCATTTCCTTCCAGCTATACGCCTCTTGGCTCCGAGCCATTCATAGATTTTACCACCGTTTCCTATTATCCTATCAGTTTAAAATGTATGAGGCTACCTTCTCTTGTCTCACGCTGCCCCATAAAGAAGTATGGATAGCTTAAAGAAAAAAAAAAAATCCTCTCTCTTTTCACATTGGAGACAATTTATTCAGTTTATTAACTCAAGCAGCTGCCTCTGTAGATTGATATTTCCGGCCCAGAATGCAACATTGCCAGTCAGTGCTTCCATATGCCAGTGTAATGTAACGGCCAAGAAAAGCTTTTAATTAAACTGTCTGGGGGCATAAAATATATATTATTAAACATTAAATCATAGCTGTTATTAAAAGGTAAAAGCAATTAAAATGAAGAATAATATGTCATTGATAAATAAAAGATATCAAAGTGTGTCATGAGTTCATCAGCACTTCAAATTGCCTTCCTTACTTCTTTTTTTTGTCATTTTAGAGAGAATAAGTCATGAGCTGTGCTGCAGGGCTGAATGTATGTGTGTGTGAATTGCATGCTGCTGATGACGTTCAGGGAATTTGCTGTTGTTTTAAACACAGAGGAAGCGTCAGCGAGGACAAGGCATAAGTCGTGAAGCCCCGCGGCTAGGCTGTAGGGTTGGATAAGATAAGATAAGACACATAGAAAGTGGAAACATTTCAAACACAAAGTGCTCATTCGACCAGCTGGGAGTTCAATCAGAGGATTATGGGGATAAACACATGACGAACATAGCTCATCAGAGGTTGTATGTTTTTTTCCATGGATTACGAAGGGACCAGTGATACGTCAAACATAACATAAGACATCTGTTTATTTGAACCTGACAATTCACACTACGATGCAAAAACAACAGTTTTTGCACTATACTGTATAAGCTACTTTGTACAACACAACGTTGAATCTCTCCTGTGTCAAAGCCTAAACGATCATACATGTATCATGAACCATTAAATGGTAAAATAATATAAATATTCATCTTATCTTACCAAGCACAAGTTTTACACCCGGTTTTACTTGATAGACGTGCCAGTATTAGCCGACTATAGAGCATTATTACCATGACAGAATCACAAAATTGCTGCATTAAAGTGGGAAAAGCTTCATGTATTATTTCTCCAGTAATTCAAGATTTGGCTCAGCATTTTCTTTTTTTTTTGTATTCCTGCAAATCCTCTGCAAAAAATGGTCAAACTGCATGAATCTTTGCCAATTTTACATTAACATTTTCATAGTAAAAATGTTGAAATGTTTATTTGTTTTTTAAAAAATTGCTTTATAATTGACTGGAGAATGAACTACTATTTTCCAGTGAGTGTTTTTGTGAGACGATAACACACTTTAAACATGCTGCTGATTTGTAATTCCGATGATATCGGTCCAATCTCATGTCTGTCACCTGCAGGCGAATCATCTGCCACCGTGGCAGGTTTCATTGACACTTACACTCATAACTATTAAACCTGCTCACATGCCTCCATCTCCTTTCTATAGACAGAATAATAGCTTGCTGTCTGGAGGCGTGGAAGGTACATACATGATTCCCACAAGATGAAGCAGTGACAGGGAGAGGTGTAACGTCTACACATGAATCAACTCCCTCCTATCAGCTCTAGAGACTAAAACACGACTGTCTCAATTAAATATAGGAAGACTGAAAAGCACATAAGGGATTGTGATAGAAGTGGATCTAAATGGGACCATAATGACTCAACGAACCATATCATTAGTGAAAAAATACTTATCAAGATAAAAAAAAATAAAAATTGCGAAGCTCTTTCATGGATTCTTATGAGTTTTTGCAGTAATAAGTGTCTATATAGAAGCACTTGGAGACTTCAAATATAGAAATCCCAGAAAGGCGGAGAGCGAGAGAGAGACGTGAACTAAGAAAGTGAAAAGAACTGAATGCACTCAGATAAGAGGAGCCATGCTTTCATTTCATGCAACACCCTCAAATTATATTAAAGTAGATGAAGCAGTTAGTTGAACTAAGATTTGCTATTATAAATCCTGTGCTGCAAGATGATGAATAAATTATTCAGTCAAGTGGTGTATCATTGTTATTAATGTGGTTTTGTTCGCTTGGTATGGATTTCATCTCACAAATTAAGAGGGTTTTGTCTGAAATTACAGATATGGTCAATAATAAGAGTTTGACATGCACAGGACCAACATTTTCTCCTGAACTTGCCCAGTTGCATTTTATTTATTTTTGTTCATTTTGTTTTTTTGACTTAATCTACAGATTTGCCTCCAAAAATCTTCTCAATAAACTGAACATCATCTACCATACTGCCATTTGCTTTGTCACCGGTGCCCCTTTCAACACTCATCACTGTAACCTGTATTCTCTAGTCAACTGGTCATCACTCCATAACAGGCGTCAGATCCACTGGTATCAGTTCATTTATAAAACTATCATTGGCAAAACCCCTCCATATCTTCGCTCACTACTCAATATCTCCAACAGTAACCGCACTTTACATTTAAATTCATTAGTAGTGGTCATTCCTAAGGTCTGCACCCCCTTTGGTCATCATTCATTCCAGTTTGCAGCTGATTGACTGGAATGATTTTGTATATACCATATATATATTGTAATGTTTTCATTTTGTCTAATGTTGTTTTATTGCACTAGTTGTATCTATGTTCTAATGTCTTGTATCGACTTGCCTTCCGTCGCTGCCTCTTGGACAGGTTGTCATTGTAAATGAGAATTGGTTCTCAATTGACGTATCTGGTTTAATAAAGGTAAAATGAAAGTTATGAGTGACTATTCCCTCACATAATAAAGCTTCAAACAAAAATCTTCTGCTTCGTATATCCCTCACTTGTACTGGTCTGGCTGTAGTTTAAACCTCATAATACACTACTATTTCAGGTGCTGTAAAAAAAAAAAAAAAAAAAAAGGATCTTCAGAAAATATATTTTTTTAACCACAAAAACAATAAAGATTTAGTTCTTCCTTTTGTTATTTGTATTTTGAGGAAAAACACAATTTGAAGGCTTCTTCCATCAGAGTGGGGTCAAACTGGTGTAGTCATGCCGCGAGAGAGAGATTGACAGCACTGACAGTTTCGGCAGTTATAAGATTCAGAGGTGGGCGTTTTGATTGATGCGTCCACACAGGCGGCAACCCCGAGATTAAACCCTTCACCAGTCAGTCCACACACGCAAACACACACACTTATCCATCTTTGTTTCATATCTTATCAAATGGTTGAGAACAAAACAATAATTGAAAGTTGACATATGTGAATAACATGCAATCTGTATAAATGTAAAATACTATAATGCAAGTATGTGCATATGGAGAGAGAAAACCAAATCATGACTGTGCTAAATAATATAATTTATTCAACTGACCTCACATTTGTTTACAACTATACTCTTATAGACACTGCATGAATAAATAAATAGCTGTAATTTCACCGTCAACAAACATCATTTTCAATGCTGCATTTAAAAGTGTACTAATTTGTTCCGATATGCTTTTTTTTGGTATATACATTTATCACACAAAAATACAGCATCATTGCAGTTTTACGACATATAGCCACAAATGTGCCAGCTCGACGTCTGACCGTGTTTTCTGTGTGCGTTCAGGTTTGTGAATGAACCTATAAGCTACGACACACTTGTTATTATGAGGCTTATCTGATGAGGAGGAGAGTTTACATTCACATTGAAGTCCAATGAGATCGCCTGACACTTTGCATAGCATCAGACCAGCAGTCACTCCATTCAGTTTGAAGCTGACTTCACCTTGGTGGCAAATCATAAATCACACAACTGTTATTTATGTTCTGGAGACGAGATGTGATCAGGTTGGGATTCGGTGTGTCTTACTGTACTTCAGCAGATATGGCTGCATACGAGGATCAAGTCCTCTTCACTCTAAAGACTGACTAGAAGGCCATCTTGCCACCTTAAAGGATAAGGCTGGCGTTATACTAGATTTTTCTTATTGTCACCAGATCCCTTGAAAAGACCAAAATCAACATGGATTGATCCAACATACAAGTGTTGTCTGAGCAGCCAAAGCCTGATAGCTTGTTCCTCTGTGACATAGAGCTCCGTTGTTGTCCAAAGAACTATTTAAAACACATCACACCTTTTCACTGGATGGCATATTCCTTCATCAACATCAACATGGGCACTGTAGTTTAATTTCAGTCCTACCTCTGAATACCAGAGGTGGGACCAAATCATTGTTTTGCAAATCCAAGTAAGTCTCAAGTCTTTGCACTCAAGTCCTAAGTCAAGACTGACAAGTCCCAAGTCCTAAACTTTCAGTTTTGAGTCCTGAACAAGTCATAATGCACTCTCCACCAAATGTAATGCCATTTTAACAACAGAGTAACTGGCGCCAACTGGTGCTCAGTAACGTTAGTTCTTAATAGTTTTCTCCAGCAACTTTATTAGATGCTGTCGAATTAGTTCAAACAAAGTGGACCTGGGGAAAAGTCCCAATAATATACAACAAAAATAAAGAGTCCAGAGTTCAACAAAAGAACATATCTTTTTGCATGGATTCAGCATTAAACAACAAAAGATAGAAATTACGTTTGTTCAGTTCAGTTCAGTTTTTCCTTCATCAGTAAATTCTCTTTCCAAACAAATTAAGGATCTCTGTTCAGTTTAAGTTCACTTATTTCCACATGAGTAAATCCTCTTCCCAAACAAATCAATGAAGGATCTTTCAAAAATGAAATGAACCCAATGATGCTGTCGGAGTTGCCTCCAGTACCAGGCAGTTGATCGTTTCCCTGCACAAACTTTTAAAATACCATATTTTCTAATCTTTGGGTTTGTGGGAAGGTATCAAGTATTTTCAAGTAAAAAGGGTTGAGTCCAAGTGAAGTCACGAGTCATTTGTATTTTGTCTCATCAAGTATAAAGTCATCAAATTTGTGACTCGAGTCCACACCTCTGCTAAATAAATACCCAATAGGATGCCTACTGCGTATTAATCAACACATGGAAATAGTCCCCCAACAAATGCACCATTTACTCCTGTTTGAGTAACATTTTCTGGAAACTACAGTGCCCAGCTGTGTACGGAAATTGCTCTACCTCATAAAAAAAAATTACACTTTATATTTAAGACCCCTTTTTAAAGATGTGTGTCTCCAGTCGGACTCAATGGGCTTGCGGTTGAGTGCCATAGATAGGGTCGGGAAGTCATAGAACACTGAGAGACAGACTAATATATTGTTGATTTTGGTCTTAATTGTTGCCAATAAATAAAATACAGAATATCAACAGCCTTAGTCTTTAACTGAAAAATGATTTCAGCGTTGCAAACCTGGTAATTTTTTCCATGGCTGACTTTGAATTAAGTCGATTCCATAGATTCAAAAAGATGCCAACAAACCACAACAATTCTGAGAGGAATAAACACAGAGAACTCAGCTGGACAACGGTAACACTTAATGACAAAAATCACTGTATGAAGTGACTTTACTTGATTGTGGTCATACAGTACAGAGCAGCAGTGTTAGGGGTATTTTGAAAACAGCCAGACCTGGTAAAATGTGAGAACTGACGTTGGGGGATTTATGTATGAGGGTGCTAAATCAGTAACAACATTTCAACTTTCATTGCTGTATATGACGCACTGTCAAACAAACCCTTATAAACCACAGTTTCAAACCTCTTTGCAGCATAAATCAAATGTCTCAAGGGCTAATCGACTGGGGATTGGATCGATAATGACTGGTGCTACTGACACCATCCTGGGAGGAACAATCATTTCCTGTCTCCGCTAACCTGCTGTGGCTGGCCAGTCAATACAGGTTTAGGATGAGCAAAACAAACCATCATAGACAAACACACTCACACATATTTCAGAATAGCTTCTGTGTGATAATTTCATATATTGATGAAGTATACTGTTTGTTAAAGGGTAACTGGTATTTTTCAACCTGGACCCTATTTTCCCATGTTTTTGTGACTAAAAAGGGACAACAATTTCTGAAATTGGTTCAGTATTGAGGGAGAGCGCTGTAGACAGCAGCTGCTCACAAACTGCAATATGGTGCTATTGGGGGAAGCTGGCAAAGTGCTTGTTTTCGCCATGACAGGCTCTGATTGTTATTATAAATGTCTGACATTATGGAAAGAGTCTCGCTCTGAAATCTGGCGAGGTGACGTGAAGACAACGGTGGAAACGTGGAATACATCCAAGGTGGAAACTTGAGTGCCAGCTGGGCAGAGTTTGTTGTGTTGGAGTACAGAAAGCATAGCATAGTGTTATCTAAAAGATTTTTAATCTCATGGCTGAATATTTAGATGATTTCGACAATGTGGATGAGGTCTTTGAATTTGATGTCCGCCCGTATTTATTTGAGCCAGAGTGTACGGATATTCAGATTTCACACAGAGACTTCTCCTTGAGCGGGACACAATAACAACCAGACCAGATCAAACAAAAGGTAAGAAAAGTGTTTTAATTCTCTGTAGGGTCCTTTCCATAATGTTGTCAGACACTTATAATAACTATCTGAGCCTGTCAGTGGCATAACGTTACATTGACGCTGCTCGCTTTCCCTCACAGCATGTTTCGTGGCTGCTGGTTACAGCGTTATCCCTCAATACTGGACCAGTTTAAAACAATGGTTGTCCCCATTTGTCAGTTAGACACAAAAGCATGGGAAAAAATGATCCAGGTTAAAAAATATTGAAGTTACCCTTTAATGCCAATCATTTTCAAAGATTAGTGTTTTAGATTTCTGAATTGTCATACTTCACAGGCTGCCATTGTCTTTCATTCATTTATATATGAAAATTAACTTGCAAAAGAACATCTTGTGTGCTTTAATTGTTGTCACTGTTATCATTATGTGGTAATGCAGTTAAAAATGCACATAAATTCAAAGTTGTACGACACAATCGTAAGTTTAACAAAGAGAAAGACTGCAAATTGATTTTCACAACGTATGGGAATGAATGGAAGCCAGTGGCTGCTTGGTTTATATTGGATATTTCAATCCGTGCAGATATCAGGGTGGTGTGTTACAAAAGCTGAGCTTATGGAATTACATTCATACATGATGATTCTGCAGTACATATTTTATGTCCAGTACAAATGTTCAGAGCCAAAAGTGTTGAGTTCAAGGTGTTCGAGCTGTTTACAGCAAAACTGTCTGATAAACCCACTGAACACCACCTGCCATAGTTAGCGACTAGCTGGTGAACATAGTGGAGTATTTAGCAGCTAAAAAGCCAGATCTTTACCTCAGAAGTTGGTGGAGACCAAAACAGATATAAAAGGAGAGTGAATATTGGACTTACATTCATCAGGTGGATCTCGATTATAGTTGCAACATGGGGATATTGTATTGACCTATTAATTTCACACAAGATGCCAGTGAACGTTAAAAATCGTTATGACTGAAGGTAATCTGCAGAATCATCCAATATCAACCTTCTGTTTGGCGAGTCAAGTGTTTGGTAATATCATGGTGGCATGTGGTTCTTAACTCAACACTTACTGTGTCTGGAATTAACAAGTATGACAGGAGGATTAAGAGCAAGGTGAACATGAAACATGAAAAATAAGAAATATCTATTGATCTTCAAGATAAAAAAATAATGATGGTAACTCGCAAACTCAGTACAATGCATCTATCTATACAACTACAAATATTATTGCTCTATTAATAAAGATACTTTACGCAAACTTAAAACTCAAGGTCTGAAATGTTTCTGGAGCATTCACTGCTTTGTTGTCAGGTATACTCATGTGCATGTACATCAACAAACACACACGCACGCACGCACACACACTGCTATGTAGACGTGGACACAGTTAGATATTGCACTATTCTCATTACCCACAGCAAACCCTTGTAGGCAGTGACGTCCACTGAAGTCACTTTTTGTTTTCCCCAGAAAGTCCCTCCGATCACTGTCGCAGCACTTAAATTAAAATGGTTGTAGATTCACAGTCATGATTTTAAAAAAAGAATGAGTATTGTATGCTTGATACAGCTGATTGAGAGTCAACTTCCTGGTTCTAGGCAAGGGATCTTAACAAAGAAGGAGGCACCATGTAATCAGCATAAAACAAACTTGTGGAGTCACTCGGAAGCCACAGCAGATTTCTGTTGGTTTGGCTTCCAGTGCGGCAGTAGCAAGTTTCCTGAAGAATGTCGATGCCTCTTAGATTACTCCTTCTTCTTCAAATTCCTTTGTGCCTTTGTTGCCTAATTGTCATTGTGAAAAGCCTCTGGACTGGATGCCCCATTGTCACTGAGGACCTCAGTGTTGATGAATGTCCCAGCGAGTGACCCGCCCAGGGCCTGCTTGACGGGCGCCATCTCTGACAGAATGATGTTATCTTGGTTGCTCACCAGCGTGGCTTTGTCCATGATCTCCTTGCTATGCTTGGACACCACGGCGTCCAGGAAGTCGTACTTGTGTGACCATGTACCGCTTTCAAATAGATACTTTGTCAGGTAAGAAAAGGCCACGTTTGCCAAGAAGGACGCCAGCATGGACACAGTCTTGAATGGGAACCTCTGCTGGATAAAGTGCTCTACATCCCCAGTGACGTGGTGGATCCTCTCCTGGTGCACCCAGCCGGGGTAGTAGATGAAGGGAGGGAGTTTGAGGTAGGGCTCCCCTCCACCAATGCGCAGCAAAAGCCCAAAGATATAGGCAGCCACAGAGCCATAGGTGTTGGTGCCCTTGACGAATAACACACTGAGAAGTTGGGGAAAGATGATGACGTAGACCAAGTCGGAGCTCAGGTACCACAGGCCGTACACGGATCCTGTTAACAACGCCATAGCAGTGGCGAGAGCCCCGAATACAAAGATGGTGCCGCGCATCACCCAAACAATCTCATTATCAGAGGCCTAAAGGAAAGAGGAAAGAGATAACAGAGTGAAAAGGAAATGTAGACAAGATTGAGAGGGTAAGGTAAAGTATGAAAAGAGAGGACTACAGATAAGTTAGCGGCTCTATGAGGCTGTACTTACAGTAAGCACAGCGGTGAACTAAATGCAAATGTCGGCTAACATGCTCACAATGAAAATGTCAACCTGCTGATGTTTAGCAGGTGTAATGTTCACCATCTTAGTTTAGTGTGTTAGCACGCTAACATTTGATAATTAGCATTACTAGATGAAAAGTCAGATGATCACCAAAGTTCAGACAATTCATCCTGAGGAGAACATTAATGTCTGTATGAAATTATGTGTCAATCTGTGCAATATTTGTTGAGACATTTCACTCAAAGCCATAGACTGTATATAAGAAGTGGTAGCAGTCACTGTGACGTCACCCATTGGTTTGTGGACTGCCATTTTGAAGCCTCAAGTTCGTCATTTTGTCCGTTGCCATCTTGTTTTTTTGCAACCAGAAGTGACACGAGAGGGTGGAGCTAAGTGCAACCGAACACTGAGCGAGACATATTTAGGCGACCAAAGTGTTACAATAGACTTTCATAAACTGAAGACACCATGTGAAAAGATTAAAAAAAAACGAAAACACGGACACGCAGAGACCAGACAATGCCGTGGTAGCACCTGTCTATCATAAGGTAGCCACGCCCTAAAGCATATTCTGCTTTATGATCTATTTGACACTAAATCGGACCATAATTTACTAAATGAACATCATGCTGTATTGAAGAAGTCTTGAAACCAGCGATTGAGACCATAAACTCATGTTTACAATGTTTACTGAGGTAATAAATCAAGTGAGAAGTAGGCTCATTTTCTCATCAGCAGGGGATTAATAAACAATTTTTCAGCTTTTTGAGTCTGAGCTTGTCTGTTTGAATGTTGTTTGAAGGTTTGGAGTCAAGTACAATCATCTGTCACATTTGTAAACCACTGGGATGAAACTAGAATTGATTTATCGCTAATTTGACTGATGCTTGCAACCACTGGCTTAAACGGTGCAGATGTGTGTTATTAATGTTGGCACTCTTACCGACTGCCGAAAGGCGAGCTGATAGATGTTCCTGGCAAACATGGAGCTGGCCGAGAGAATAGATGAATCTGCTGATGACATGACGGCAGCCGACACCGCCCCCAGACCAAAGAAGGAGACATAGGATGGGCAGAGGTGCTGAAGCACTATGGGAAGGATCATGTCTGATTGATCCTTGTCCTTCGGAGGAAGCGACCCATAAGTAGTCTGGTTCCAGTCTGGAAGAAGAAAATGGTAAAAGATGCAAATGTAAATAGAAATATCAAGGCATTATGCATACCAAAATTAAAAAATATATATTTTCCTGAATTATTCAGAACGAAAAACAATGTAGCGACTTATGAAAGGCAATAACACAACATAGCTCAAGTTGAGCAGGCTGTACTTGGCGCACATTCCTATATTGGGATTAATAAAGTTATGTTCTTGGCAAATTGTGAAATTTTAAGTTGATTGATAACTACATTGCAATTTGTGCACTGATCCCTTAGCGTTTCAAACAAAAGGCTCGACTTTGAGACCTTATTATGCAGCTCCCTGTGGATACACCCATTTTAGTTGCTGAGAAACAAACATGCTCAAATACAGCAGGGATTATCAATGTAATGCTGTGCTGTTACTCAAAATACAAGGAAAAAAGCCACAGTAATAAGAGGAATGCCAGAAATAATGGATACTTATTGAAAATATGACATCCATGCAGTATTAACTATGGTAAATACACTGGTTAGTGCCTATTGGATCATTGATCCTGATATGAAATATGAGCCAGTATTGTGGAATTCATTATGTAGTTTAATTGCATTTTAATTGTACATGTTATTGATAATCATTTCATTAATAATGATCCACGTCTGCGGGAAGCCATTGATTCTAACGAGACATTTTGAGCTGATGAACTACAGAAGTTTGCATAGATATACTATGTAGAGTTTTCAGTGACACACAGAGGGAGAGTGACTTCATTCTCTACTCAAGTAGACATTATTCCTCTCTCTCTTTACATAGCAAATATCTGTTTGATGCTGCGTTAATGCTCTGGATATCGTAGGTTAAATATTGATTGATGATGGCCCTAGATAATAAGTCAAGGGATCACAATTCACCCTGATAGGAACATGAATGTGTGTACCAAATTTAATGGAAATTCATCCAATAGTTGCTGAGATATGTCAGTCAAAACTACAAATGTGCTCATGGTGGCGCTGGAGGAAAAGTGAGGGGATCATCAAAGTCCTTGTATCCTTCTATCTTTCTGCCACTATTTTTCATCCTCATGTTCATCCTCCAGAGGTATACAATCTGTGTCTTTCTTTCCTTCCCCTGGATATTCACAAGGCTGATTAGCACTGGTTACACATGAAACAGCTTCAGACGGACCAGATTAATTAGCTCCTCTTCAGATGTAATATTCACTAAATCGGCATGCACTGATGACTCTCTCCTCTGCCCGTCATGACAGGATCCATCTGATGTTGTTCACCCTCCAGATACTGTATGCATCTGCATTTTATACACATCTGAAAATATAGCTGCTGGGGTGCAAACAACCCAGGAAGGCACCGTGTTTCCTTTGATCACAGTTTCCTGTTTGAATAAAGGATCGGCTTCCTGGATGTTTCGATTGTCTTGTGATCTTTCATTAACTGCTTAATCAATGTGTGTGTCTGTGTGAGAATGCACATCATTCATGGATCAGTGATATTTTTTTGTTCAACAGCTGCAATCCAGACGTAACTGTGTGTGTGCAGAATAGAAATATTGGGTGACATTGCAGTTTGATCATTTTGGTGCCATTTGTAGGCAGCTAATCCAGATGTAAATAACATGCAATCGTAGCTATTTGATCAATATTGAATCAATACATGGCCTACTTCCATTTACAACCTGAGGACAATAATCTTAATTTTTTTTAATAGTATTTTACACAAATCTGTAACATACAATGTGACGAAACAAAACAAATCAATCTATATTAGTATTAAAAAATCAAATAAATACAATTAAATCTAATGCTAGTATTAGCACTTTTTAAGACGAATAGAAATACTGTAAGTGGCCTGTTTTAAGTAATTTCTATTCACAGCCACACAGCTTCTATTTATTGCTGTTTAAGGTGAGTGATATCTGCTAGGTATTAGAATAAATATATATAGCAAGAGCTCTACTTTCTCACATTGTATAAACCAACTTCCACATGCACTGACAGCATGTGACAGACTTAAAATATGGTCCATTATAAAGCATCCACAAAATTGACTAAAAGGAATTGAGTGTTGGCATCCCCATAATAGGTTGAAGTCTAGCAGAGCCCCAGTGTGTGTGTGTGTGTGTGTGTGTGTGTGTGTGTGTGTGTGTGTGTGTGTGTGTGTGTGTGTGTGTGTGTGTGTGTGCGTTCCTTGTGACAAACTATCTGGCTTTTGGAAAGTGAGGACATATTGTCTGGTGCTCACCTCTTCAAAGGTTGATTTTCTGGTTCAGGATCCCCTCTACAACGTTTTAAAACAGAACAATTACTCTTCTTTGAATACTGATTTGCACTTTCAGCTGGTGAATGTGAAAACAAACTGCACACGCTTTATTCTGCACAGTGAAGCTCAAACAACCA
>CAKAOI010052283.1:3504-23727 GCA_916701655.1 Sebastiscus albofasciatus | reverse complement strand
ACACTCTGTGAGTGCCCTCAGGCAGTTTAATTGAAATCACTGCCTACATCCCTCCCACATGTACTGTAGTTCTTCACATCTAGAAATCCACTCAGTATGTACAGTATGGATCTTGTCATCGCTGTTTGTTCATAAAGAGGTTCTATCAACGATCAGACCGTAATGAAACCGACACATAATTATGGTACGCGTTCAGCAGGGCTATAGGTCACTGGAGTGTTGATTTCACACGACCTTTCTGATATTTCATTGTTTGTTAATTATCATGATATTTCATCTGGGTATCTGATCCATTTGGGCTACAAATATTGACTATTTCCATCATTGATTAATGAATAATGATTATTTTCCTATAAATAATGAAAATGGCAACTATAATTTATCATTTAACATCTTCAGATTGCTTTTTTTTATCCAACTAATATACCAAACCAAAAGATATTCAGGTTATTATCAACTATTATGAGGAAAAGCAAATGTTTGGCAAAGAGATGCAACGATGAATCGACAATTGCAAGGATTCTTGCACATACAAACAGTATTTATCACAAACTATATACAGATCACCATTGTCTTGCAATAAATAAATAAAATTCAAAATAATAAAAAAATAAAAATGAGACGTATAACCCCGCCGTGGTAACACCAGGTTAGCCCTCAAGAAAATCCTATTTGCAGGTTTAACTGCCACCGAGAGGACCATAACACACTCGTGGTTCTCCCCTGCGCCTCCATCGATAAAACAATGGTTAAATCATTTAGGGTTATTGCTCCCATAGAAAGATCATTAGCTGTAATTCATAAAGTGCAGGCGTCCTCTGTAGAGCCATGAATGGGATATCCTCATTGGTTCTCTTTCAAATACCTAGTGTGGTTTTTCTTATTTTATTTTTATATAATTTGTATTCTTTTATTTTTATTTTGAATATTATTTATTTTTAATTTTTATGTTATTTTTATATGAGCTTTATTCTTTTATTTTTACTTTGAAAGTTATTTATTTATTTTTTTATGTTATTTTTAAATGATTTTTATCCTTTTATTTTTACTTTGAGTTTTATTTATTTTTATTTTCTTAATGTTATTTTTGTATATCATTTTTATTCTTTTATTTTTATTTTGAAAGTTATTTAGTTTTATTTTTTATATTATTTTTATATGATTTTTATTCTTTTATTTTTATTTTGAATGTTATTTATTTAGATTATGAGATCATTATTTTATCAAGGATGAATGATAATAGTAGTATCAGTGAACACAATTAGTGAGAAAGAAAAGTATTGTTATTAATAAGCGATTTAACCTCTGACCCCTGGCAGGTACATCAGGACTCTGTACCTGGGCATCATGTCGCGGCGGCAAAAGGAGCACCAGCGGCGCTGGTACTGGGCCATGATGTTCGAGTACGCCGACGTCAACATGTTGCGGCTGCTGGAGACCTTCCTGGAGTCGGCGCCTCAGCTGGTCCTGCAGCTCTGCATCATGATCCAGGAGAACCGGGCCGAGACGCTGCAGTGTAGGTGGAAACCAGGGAAACCACATCTACACGAACGCCACCGCCACCGCCACCGCCACCGCCACCGCCACCGACTTCCTGCCACATCTACAAAAAACATAACGGCGTGTTTTCATGTAGCCCACAAAGTACATACAAATCAACAGCTGCACAAACAGTAATTAGCAATTTGCACACATCATGCTCAGTAATTTGTGGCTGCAGATGGTGCTGCGTTGGGATTTTTTTTTTTTTTTTGTTCAGGTAGTGCGAGAAAGAAAAGGTGTCCGGTCCGGGGGAGGTGCTAGCCATCAGCCTCCTCTTCTTTATTCATCCGTGAAATGCATCATCTGGGCGGCCACCCACTGGTGTTATTCATCCCTATCACTCTGGAGTTTAGGGACACCTTCTCCTTCAATGCAAATATGTGACTAGTACAGGGGGGTGGATGCACACAGCAGCTGGGACATTAAAAATAACTTTATATTTCAGACTCATGCCATTAAGCGTCATTACCAAATGCTTCTGTCGTGTCACAGGCGGCTTCTTATTTAAGGATGTTCTCGCATTGTTACACAAAACACCCCCACTGACTCATAATTGTACTTTTTTGTTTCACGAATCATGAAAAGCCTCCACTTTGTTCTGATTGATTCACCCTCCTCTGTAGGCATCTCCTCCCTGGGCTCGCTCTTGTCTCTCGCCTGGGTTCTGGCCTCCTACCACAAGCTGCTGCGAGACTCCCGCGACGACCAGCGCAGCATGAGCTACCGCGGGGCGCTGCTGCACCTCTTCTGGCGCCTCTTCACCATCTCGTCCCGCGTCCTCTCGCTCGCCCTCTTCGCCTCCCTTTTCCACATCTACTTCGGCATCTTCGTGGTGGTCCACTGGTGCGCCATGGCCTTCTGGGTGGTGCACGGGGGCACCGACTTCTGCATGTCCAAGTGGGAGGAGGTGCTGTTCAACATGGTGGTCGGCATCGTCTACATCTTCTGCTGGTTTAACGTGAAGGAGGGACGGACGCGGTACAGGATGGTGACGTACTACATCGTGGTGTTGGCCGAGAACACCATCCTCACCGGGCTGTGGTGAGTTAGACCAAGTGACATTTGCATTTCCTTTTCTTGAGGTCAGAGGTCAAGGGACCCCTTTGAAAATGGAATCATGCCAGTTTTTCCTCGTCAAAATTTAGTGTAAGTTTGGAGCGTTATTTAGCCTTCTTCCTTACAAGCTAGTCTGACATGGTTGGTACCGATGGATTCATCAGGTTTTCTAGTTTCATATGATACCAGTATCTTCACTCTAGCTTTAAAACGGAGCCCATTACAACCTCCGAAAATGTGTCGTGTTAACTTTGACAGCCCTTGTTCAGACACATGATTTGAACCCCCTGTGTCGCCACCATCCTGCAGGTACGCCTACAGGGACCCGGTGCTGACCGACTCCTACGCCGTCCCAGCGCTGTGCGGCGTCTACCTGACGTTCGCCGGCGGCGTCCTGGTCATGCTGCTGTACTACGGCTTCCTGCACCCGGCCACCGCCCACCTCCAGCCGAGCCCCGCCTCGTCCTGCTGCGCCCAGCTGCTCTGGGGCCTCCCGCTCCCTCCGTCGGCCCCGCCCAGCGCCCCGCCCACCCCGGCCCACATGACCAAGTCGGAGACGGAAGAGGATGTGGCCGAGACGTGTCTCCCCGTCTTCCAGGTGAGGTCGGCGCCCATCACCTCCAAGCCCGAGGGCCCGCTCATAAAGATCGACATGCCCAGGAAGCGCTACCCGGCGTGGGACGCCCACTACGTAGACAGGCGCCTGCGGAGGACTATAAACATCCTGCAGTACATAACGCCGGCCGCCGTGGGCATCCGCTACCGGGACGGACCCCTACTGTATGAACTGTTGCAGTACGAGTCCTCACTCTGACACAGAAACACACTCACATAAGCACATAAAAAGACATGTACGTATACATGGATGTTCAGATTTAGAGAAACACACTCTCACATGCACAACTTGATGTAAGCACACAGACACAAAAGCAATCTGTCACACTTTTACGCGCACACACACACACACACGCACATGCACACGTACATTCCTTGCGGGCACCAACCTGCGAGTCCCATGGCCATGACTCAACAAGCTGCTTCAGCGCGAGTCCATCTCTTTCTCCGTTTATCCTTCTCTATTTCCAACTCCTCTGATCGCTCTTCATCTGTTCTCATTGATTTAATATCACACGTTCCGCTCTCCGCTGTGAAGAAAAAGAACAACAACAACAACAACAAAAAAAAAAGCTGAAAAATGAGCGCAAGTTTCACGCCCGGAGTCTTTGACCACCGCATGCCGTTTACGTTGCGTCGCTCACGCTTTCACGGGTTTCAGTAGAATAAAAAGACGTGACACAAAGAGAGAGCGTCACTACGGAGTTTGTGAACATGTTGTCGTTAGTCTAGTCAAAAAGGTAGTGTATATATTTTCTATGTACAGAAGGGATGTTTTTTTTTAATGTACGGTTAACGTCGTCGACTCGGGGCAAAGCAGGCGGACACATTGGCTTTTGGGGGGGTTGGTTGACAAGGTCACCGGAGAGAGTAGCAGAGCATGATGGGAAAGATGGAGACGGAGAGGGAATTGGCATCTAAAAAATCACTCAAAGGAATAGTTTGACATTTTGGAAAATACTTCTTCTTGCCAGAGTTAGATGAGAAGATCTTTTTAACTTGCCTGGCTATGTTCAAAGTTAAAGAAAGGAGGACTGGTATCAATCCTCTCATCTAACTATCTAACTCTCAGCCAGAAAGCTAACAAGCCCATAATGTCAAACTATTCCTTTAAAGAGGCTAACACCTAAGCATACACTATGTTAGGCGACAGTTAGCAACATTAGCTCTAAAAGTGAGAACACGAGAAGTTGTAGCGGCTCAAAATAAGACCCAATAACTCTAAAATAAACGTGAAACCATGTGCAACAAAACCTTACAGTGCCAAAATCACTGTGTATTGGAAGAATTAGTGGTTTCCTGCCTGAAATACATTTCAAAACAACAACTAGCTACCTAGCTATCGGCTCTACCGGGTTTGATAGCTGAGATATTAGCTGAGATTTTAAACGTTACAAATCTACAGTTCCATATACTAAAAAAAAAATAGATTTTTATTGCCAATTGGAGTCTGTTGTAGTCTCACTCAACACCTTGTATGCTAAGCTGTTAGCATTGAGCTAGCGCTAAAGATCTACTGAGGACAGATGGATAGTTTTAACGCTACAGTTCTTGTCGCTAAACCAGCCCGGTGTCACCAAATGGCGTATGAATGGCACGGCAATTCATAAGTAAGTCATTTCGCATGCAGTACATCAACGCCCGTTCTTGCTTTTGGCGTGCCATTTCACGCCGTGTAGTCTGTACCGAATATGCTACGCTCAGAGCTAAGTGAGAAAGTGAGAAAAGGCAAACACAGGACTTTCAACCAGGAGTTATTTTGAAGTTAGTGACGTGTTTTCCGTACTTACGTTATGTTGTTTACGTACGTATTTTACTTTGTTTACTTCCTTTTTTTCCTAAACCTAACTAAGTGGTTTTGTTGCCTAAACCTAACTGTTGAACGGTGACAACGTGGCAGTAAATGACACGTGAAAAAAGCCTAAAACGCGCTATCACGACACGCGGAAATGTCCTTAAAATGTCGTGCTATTTATACGCCTTCCCCTGAGATCAGGTTGGCTAAACATGCACACTAGTCAACGTGCCAATCTGTCCAATCAGACTCCAGAAACACAACGGCACCATCATCTTATAGATAAACTCCCATGTTAGAAGAATACCATCTGCTAATGTATGGTTATATCATCACAGAATACAGGAAAGAACAAAAGGCAGTACATGCGTGTCACACTGTTATGTATGTGTATGCCGTCCAGGGGTCTAACAGTTCATCTCCATCATTTCCTGTTATGCTGGGAGGTTAGATTTTCTTTGTCGTCGGTTTCTTTGCTAGACGATGAAGAAATTAAGAAATTGCATCCAAATTTTCAACAGAAAGAGCAAACGCAAGTAATTATTTTTGATCTACTACATATTTCCGCGTGTGATGTCTTAATCGTGTTGGTCCCACGCTAACAGGGTGCTGCCACTGAAGCTGATATAAAAAACAGTTTTGGACTTTAATCATCACAACCCTCCCAATGACTCCTCCTGTACCGAGTCCAATATCAACTCCTCCAAAGCCACCCACGGCTGAGCTGTGATGTATGGCTCATTATTTATTTTTTGGTTTGTTTATCCCTGTAATCCAAGCTGTTACATTGGCAGGCGACAACAAACGAAGCGAGATATCAGTCACCGGGGCCCCGTCGACTGGGACGTTGCTCCTGAAATCACACGCCGTCTGGGGCGGCGGGGAGAAACAAAGTGTTTGGAAGGTGGTTTTTTTTGCACCTTTTCTGCAGTCCCATGTCAGCGGTAGAGCAGGTGAAACCCAGCCATGAGCCATTTCAGATGGTGCGGTTAGAAAAAGACGAACACAAAACACACACATGCTTCTTATTATCGCTGCATGTCCAAGAGAAAGGGTGTTGCATTTGAGAGCGCGTGAAGAGTGTTAAAAGGGGTACTTCATCATTTTTGGGGGCAATTTTAGCCTCTTATTTCTCTTGTCTTTTAGCAAAGACCATTGAAACTAAAGCAAGCTTGTTTTCAATGAGTAAAATTGACCACCAAATGTAATTTTTAGTGCTGATGAGACAATGAAATGATTAAATAAGTCAGTAATCAAGCACAAATTGGGATTATACAGTATATACGCTTACAGGCAGGTAGGTAGGTACAGGAATCATGACTGGGATGGCAGTCCAAAGAAATCCAAAAGGGCTTACAGGAAGTCAGGTCCAGGTTCCAGGTAATAGGATTGCAGGGTTCAGGGATCCTAGAGGGAAGAAACAACAAAGCAACTTTAATGGTCTGGCAGGGAATGAATAGATCTGGGCCAGTATACAGTGTGAAATGAGAGGCTGATGATGAGGGAAAGAGATGCAGGTGGGCGGGGAAGGCCACGCTACTGCAGAGCAGATAAGGGACGTGGGAACAGGTGTGTATACGGGTGGTAACACTTCATTTTACAGGTCCGCAAATAAGGTGATAATTTGAAATTTCTTTGGAACTACTGCGAAATTAACCCAATATTTACCCCAAAATTTATCAAAATGACTTTATTATAAACATTATTTAACTATTATATAATAATATAGCATATAATGGTTAAAATAGGGCCCTTAGGCTTGAGAAGGCTCTTCATCGGAGGTGGAAAACGAGACTTATTGTCTACATAAATAGCTAATGTCTTGATTCAGGGAGTTTTTTCAGAAATTTAAAAGAAGTTATTTGCTAATTATTATCTATTTATGAGCAGACATGGAAATAAAGCATATATGTATTAAATAAATTACCAGCTATTGGAAAATAGAGGAATATAATTGTTAAATAATGTTTATAATAAAGTGATTTTTGATAAATTTTGAGGTAAATGTTGGGGAAATTTGGCAGTAATTCAAAAGAAATCTCAAATAGGTTACTTTTACTAATTATCACCTAAATTACCATGAAATTTACGGACCTTTAGTAAAATTATTTAGTAATTTACAGAGGAAAAACATTAGAATAAAGCGTATTTTCCTATTCTGTTAATCGACCCTTGAGATTTATCTTGCGACCCTTATTGGGGTCCCCACCCTCAGGTTGGGAACCACTGTTACAGACTAAATAATGAATAAATTAATCTAAAAAATGATCAAGAGACTAATTAATGATGAAAATAATCATTTTCAGCCAGGGGGAAAAGGAGACTAAGACCAAAAATGTTGCCGTACCCCTTTAAGGTCGACTAATGTGAACAAAGAGTGACCTTACATTACTTTTTCCCGTGGTGCTAGCCGATTTAAAAAAAGACAAATCAGTTAATTTGCTGCAAACTAGATTCAGTAGGTGCGAACGCGCAACAGAAGCAGCAGCAGCATCGGTGTTCATATGGTGCAACAAAGCTACAGAGTCAATTGGCTGCTAATCCCACTTCATATGGTGCAAAATATGAAACACACACAAACACTCTCGTACTTAATGGTGCAATAAGGGCAGATTGTCTCTTTGAATTCTATGGTGCAACTTGAGTACTGCCTTCAGTTATCGGCCAAGGCTGTGCCAAAGGCTCCGTCCAAACGGACAACTGCTCTTCCCGTCCTGCAGAAGCTATGCAAGTCTCCGACGCGGGAGATGTGCTTAGTGTACACGCTCACAACACACACTCACACACACAGGGTTTTCCTCCACAGCAGGGAGATAGTACACACAAACAGTGAAAAGTAGAGTAACATGGGCTGTGTCCCTACCTCACACACACACTCACACACACTCACTAATGTCCAATAATCCCTTACCCCTTTATAATTTGGGAACAATATTCATATGGTGCTATTGAGTAAAGCTGGATGTTTTTTGTATCGTCGTGGTCACAGTGGTATGAAGAGTTTAGCCAAATACGTCTAGAGTGTTTCAGATGGATAGAGAGTGTACATAAAAACAGCAACACCCCTCTGCAACAAGCAACAATGCCTTATCCGCTCGACGGAAGTGGAGGTTTTTTAAGGGATATCTAACCTTAGGAGGGTGGTGCTAATTTTTTGGTACACTCTTGACTGTACATTAAGCATGGGGCTCGGTGTCAGAGCACAGAAAAGGATAAAACGGCGTCCTGTGTCAAGCACGAATATGTGACGTTTAGATAACACAAAGTCTCTCGTGAATTTCTTGCATGAATGTCTTAGATTTTGAGGGCACACTAGGAAAAATAAGGTTTTGAGGAGTCACAGCTTTGTATGTGCTTAAAAAGGGAGGTTTATGTTCCAGAGAGCGCTGACCTCTGACCTTTTTGACCCAAAACCATGGCTCCCCCTCTTTCCCCTTTTTGCACCCAGAGCTCCAGCCAGTCAGGTTTAACACAAATCAGGTCTGACACAACCAAAAACAATACAGCTCCTTCTTTACACGGAAGTATAGACGGGTTTCTGTGCAACGTCATCACGGAGGTGAGCGAGCAGCTACCGGGGCAGAAATCACGGCAAGTCAAGGAGGAAGAAAAGAGTCCTCACACAGCGCTAGCGGGTGGTTATGGCGAGCTGTCGTCCTCCACAGATCGATAAAAATGAACGGAACAACAACAGAGCGATCCACACTCGCTAAGGAAATGTTTATTTATATTTAGCGACTATGCCTTACAACTGAAATGTGATGAAAGACGTAGGTAACGTTTGAATTGGACATGTCTGCAATATTGAATTGACTTTTGGCGTTACGTTTCTGACTGAGGACTAACCACTAACGTTAGTTAACGTCCGTTTACGTTGTGAAATAAACCCTGACAGGACGTGGCATCACCCAGAAGGGGTTCATTTCACAACAATGACCCGCTAGCTGTACATTTTCCCGCTTATTACACGGCTACTTACTGAGGGAATCAATATTTTGACACAAAAACGGTCCTCCAGAGTCCAACATCTGAGCTGCGCCCATAGCAACGGTCTGTTATACATAGCAACGGTCTGTTATACATAGCAACGGTCCGTTATACATAGCATCGGTCCATTATACATAGCAACTGTCTGTTATAATAGCAACGGTCCGTTATACATAGCAACGGTCTGTTATACATAGCAACGGTCCGGTATACATAGCAACGGTCTGGTATACATAGCAACGGTCCGTTATACATAGCAACGGTCAGTTATAATAGCAACGGTCCGTTATACATAGCAACGGTCTGTTATACATAGCAACGGTCTGTTATACATAGCAACGGTCTGTTATAATAGCAACGGTCCGTTATACATAGCAACGGTCTGTTATACATAGCAACGGTCTGTTATAATAGCAACGGTTTGCTATAAAACAAAAACAGACCGTAAAATGCTGTGATTAACCAATCAGAATCGAGTATTCAACAAAGCCGTGTAATAACAGGTGATAATAATAAACAATGTGAAATCTACGTTGATTACAACGGCTGCCAAAGTGGTTTTGCCCCCTGAATGCGGACACTCCCAGTAACGTTCATATACAAGAAACCCGTCTATCCATGTGTGGCGTTCAGACTCGGCTGTAAACTGCAGGTATCATACCTTCTTACATTTTTATTCACTACCCTTCATACCTAAAAAAAAGTCATGTATCCACCACACTCTACAGTCGAGTCTGCACGCTATAAATGAAACTTCCTTCCACCCCTTAAATAAACCCAGAGCCTTAGCCAGGCCCGCTCTGTAAGGGAAGATCCAGTCAAGTGTTATCATTGTATGGCTACACATCCACAGCTATGCAAGGTTACAGACAGACAGGAAAGATCTGGGCTTGTATAACCTTTACAAAAAAACTAAATACCACATCACTGTTCTCATGTATTCCTTGTCTTTGTTTGCAAATAAGAGGAGAAACCAAGAACAATGCAAACATGTGATACACCATTTGTTTACGCGTATAATTTCTATGGACTTAATTTACATTTTGTCTGTTGATGGGTTCAAATAGGTCGGGAGGGAAACAGTGTAATGTACCTTTAGGGAATAATGGATGCAACCTCCCGACGGAGGAATGTGAAAAGTTATATTTTTGTTTGGATAAATGTTCCACTATCAGGGTCTGCAAAGCATATGAGGCCTGCGTGCGTGCGTGTGTGCGTGCGTGCGTGTGCGTGACTGAATGTGCTTCATATGCTTTTATTTTAGCCAAAGTTTTACTTGCTTGGTCCAGAGCTGTGAAATTACTCATCATGGTTTTGTCTATTTCTGATCTCAGAGCAGTTTCTACCAGATCTGAGTCCAACGACGGGTGAAATCCGAAGTTGTTTTGGCACAAATACTCAAAATTCAATCATAGAAATTGGAGTCGGAGGGATTTCAGTGGTTCGACTCAGGTGTGGACACTATAAGCACAGGGCAAGGGTCAAACTAAACCTTAACGTGGATGTATCTATGAGCTTTTATTTTGTCGGGGTCATGCTTTTTCTACTGTGTTCTTCAGCTTGAGAGAAAAAAAAAAAAAGTAGCTCTAGAAATTTCAATGTGCAAAAAAAAAAAAAAATTTTTATTTTCTCGTGGTTGGCATTTTGATTGTAAATACCTTTTTCTGGTAAATCCTCCTCGGTTGGATCTATGTTTCGATGAGTTGGTTAGATGGCTCTTTCAAAATGTACTGATAAGTAAATGTTCTTTATAAAAATATCCAGAATGTAAGACGAAAGAGAAGAAAAACTACGGCTTGACTGGAAACTGTGTTTTCGTAGGAGTCTGTGCCATCGTGTTGTCTCGAGTATAAGCACACTGATGTTAGATCTGTAGGCAGGAGGACGTTTCGGGAGGTGATTCGCCAAGACAGCAGCGATTCGGACGAGCAGATGATTAATGACAGGAAATATAATCTCTCACATTCTGCAAAGAAAAACAAAATGTCCATTTTACCCCTCATATTTAGTGTTAAAGGGACTGTTTGTAACTTTTTAAGCGTATAAATGTACCGGGTTGGGACACATGCGCGTTCGCGTGTAGCTGCTGCCTCTCCTCCTCTGCCTGCTTGCCTTCACTCACACAGAGCGCGCGTTCTCGCTCAGCTCGCTCCACCTCTAGACGTGAACGCGCGCTCACTCCACACTGCAGAAGAGTTAGTTTAGCTCTGAGAATATCTCGTGAATGTTCAGTGGATGTTTGGGCAGAAATAAATGCTGCAGCTCCTCCAGACCAACAGAGGTTTCCCGTGTCTAGTGAAGTGACGGAGCTCCTCAGCGAGTAACGTTATCGTCTCGTTACCGACCGGGTGCCGGTGTCTCCCTGCTCTCTCCACCTGCAGCCGGAGAGAGCAAGGAGACACGCTGCAGAGCCCCGCTGCATCAGCCTGCGCTGAGGCAGGAAAAGCCAACACTAGGATCAGATCTAAATCATGTTCATGAAGAGACCTCCGTCTGGTCAGCTAACATTACTGCCAAGCAGCTGAAATATAGAGTGATATTGTGGTTTTAGCTGACGTGTGTCGCCTCACTGTTTTGAGCAATGCTCATTCATGTATATTTAGAGCGAGCAAGCGCGAGCTCGGCGCTGACTTTCGTTGATTTCACGGCCGCAGGTGTCGCTGTTAATAAGCAATTCTGAAAGTTACAAATAGTCCCTTTAAGTGAATCCGAACTAACTCTTTAAAACGCCAAAGTCACACAATAACACAAACAAACTAACCGATCAAGGCAGCGGTAGAGCAGCAACTCCCGTGTTCTGCGAGGTAAAATTACAGTTTTTGTCAATGGAGTCTGGTGGCTTTGAAGAGAGCATAGATAGCGGCTTCAGTACCCCGATGGAAAGGGCTGTCTGATAAATACAGCGTACACTTAAACTGATATTGATTCTTTTAGATGTCTGAAATATGTTTTGCTGCTGTGCCCGTCCACAGCAGTACATTGCTTTGCTCCCGACTGACCGACTATGGATAAGTACCTCATACAACCCCAGTTTTCAAAACACCCAAACTATCCCTTTAAGGTGCCGGCAGAAAATATAGACATCAAGATGATATTGGTAAGTTAATTTGGTGTGCCAAAACTACACAGCTACAGCACTAGTAGAATCACACATGCCAAACTTCAGGAAAATTGGGGACAATATGTTAAATTACTGCAAATATTGTGATGCTCAACCTTTGTATTCTTCATAAACTTACCTGTTAAATGGTCATAATATGTTCCAATTCTAATAAGTAGTAATGTAAATGTGCTTTAAGTGTGATGAAACCCAGGTCTTTGACATTAAAGCTCCAAATGCTGCAGCTAACGTCAGCAGCACTAGATGGCAGCAGATAGCCTTTATATTCTGGGAGTCACTCTTTAACAATAATGCTGCCGGCAAACAAAAATCACAAACTACAATAACACCAGAAAGAATGCAAAATAGTTAACATCCCATGGTAGATTATGTGCATCAATAGGCTTTCTTAATAACAATACCAATATGTGTAAAATACACCTTTAAGTTAAATTGTATATTTTACAAGACGGCAAAGAAAGCTACTGTAGAGTTCATATTACTGCTGTTAGGGAATTAAAGTGTACTCATTTGCAATTTTTCTTCTATAAATATTAGGGCTGTGAAGATACACCTATCTCTAGATTCAATACTATCACGATACTTGGTACTCGATATGTATTGCGATTCGATATTACAATTTATTGCGATTTTTGTGACACTAGACCGTGGGAAAAGGTTGAATCATACACTTCTAGGGACTTTCACTTCAGAAAATATATAAATTAATACAGTAAATTGTTTGATTTTCCGCATGTATGTAGTCAGAGATGTCCCGAAGTCAAATATATCCGTCATTATCAGGCATTATTTATTACATTTTTTCTAGAAACCCAAAATTCAAAGAATAAATATATAAATAAAATAAATAAACAAATGGATTCATCAGGTATTCTAGTTTCATATGATACCAGTATCTTCACTCTAGCTTTAAGACTGAGCTACAACTTTTGAAAGACAGAATAGCGGCCACTGGATTGTCATGAGGTTAATAGTTTATATAATAAAAAGGGCTGTCAATCGATTAAAAAAAATTGTATCTGTTCAAAATGTACCTTAAAGGGAGATTTATCAAGTATTTAATATTCTTATCAACACGGGAGTGGGCAAATATGCTGCTTTATGTGCAAATATATTTATTATTGTAAATCAATTACCAACACAAAACAATGACAGATATTGTCCAGAAACCCTCACAGGTACTGCACTTAGCATACAAAATATGCTCAGATCATAACATGGCAAACTGCAGCCCAACAGGCAACAACAGCTGTCAGTGTGTCAGTGTGCTGACTTGACTATGACTTGCCCCAAAGTGCATGTGATTATCATAAAGTGGGCATGTCTGTAAAGGGGAGACTCGTGGGTACCCATAGAACCCATTTACATTCACATATCTGGAGGTCAGAGGTCAAGGGACCTCTTTGAAAATGGCCATGGCAGTTTTTCCACGCCAAAAGTTAGTGTAACTTTGGAGCGTTAGTTAACCTCCTTCTCAACACGCTAGTACGACATGGTTGGTACCGATGGATTCTTTAGGTTTCTGAATTTTATATGATACCAGTACCTTCACTCTAGCTTTAAAACCTACTCCAACCGCAAGTTACATTAATGGTTTAAAGAAATTAGTGGCGTTAAAAGAGCAGTGTGTGCTAAGGTGATGCTCAAAGAAGAGAGAAAGGTTATGTTTGCATTTGTAGAATAATAAATTATTAACCCAACAACTTTAACTCTTTGATTAGTGTAATTCTTGATTGCAGGTGTGTGTAAGATACTATAATATGCATCAAATGTAACTGCCTCAGCTGTTTGGCTGCATATTCCAGCTGTACTCACGTTGTCCATGTAGTTTGGTTTGAAGCCCTCTGGGTGGCGCCTCAGATCCTCCTGTTCTCTGTGTCTCATCATCTCCTCCTCTCTCCTCCTCCTCTCCTCTTCATGCCTGCATGTCAGAGAGAGTAAAGACAGAAAATAGTCAAATGAAATGCAATCAAACGGACTCTCAACAGCTCTCTCGCTGCGTCCGAATGGTTCGCTCAATAGAGGAAAACGCACCTCATCTCTATCTGCTTCCGTCTCTGCAGCTCCTGGTTGCGGAGCTCCTCCAGTCTCCTCAGCTCCTCCTGACGTCTCATTAGATCTGGACGAAGGGAGGAAGACAGCATAAGTATATAAGGAATAATAAATGCAAACAGTCACATTTTGAGGATCAAAACAAAAGGGCAAAATGCAGAGATCATGATAAGCAACACAACATTAGCAACCCCGTTTTCACATTCATATAGTTCAGTTCCCTTTCTATCAATCCATCATCGCACTATACAGAGCTTCCGACTGCAGCCGACATGAACCACTTAAAAGCAGCCCCATACCTTGTCTCATTAGCATGAGCTGATGTTCGTGTTTGGCCGACTCCAGCTCCGCCTCCAGTTTCTCTTTGGCCTCTTTAATGTTCTTGTCCACCTGCTCTTTTTGCTGCTTCTCCATCTCATGAAGAGCTTTCCAGCGAGACGAATATTCAAACTCAAACGTCCCCGGCTGAGCAAAATGTGGCATCTGCTCTCGTTCCCTGGCGGAGGAAAAAAAAAAAATTACAACTCCAGGGCTGGAGTTCAAAATGTTCTGAAAACTGTATGATCATTTTAATGTGACTTTGCACTATAAGATGACAACAAATCACCTCTTTACTTACTTATAATACGCTGCGGACTTCTGCAGCAACTTTTCAGGATGTCCATCCTCATCGTCAAAGTGCTCCGAGGGCTCCACAATGGCTGGACAAGGTGTGCTGGAGAAAGGGAGACAACACTGAATTAAACCTGTGACATTACAAGAAAGTGACGGTCAGTTCTGTGCTCTGTTTGTCCTTACGTGGTCAGCAGCAGCGCTCCCTCCGTGCATCGCTCCAGGGCTTTACGTGCAGCTACTTTGTTTGCAAACTCCACAATGCCTCTCCCGGTGGGACGACCGCGGTCATCTGTCACGACAACAGCCCGTTCCACCGGCCCGAACTGAGAAAACGCCTGATGGAAGAGCAGCAGACACAGCAAGTGAGACTGACAAACATCCCAATCATGTTGAAGTTTCGGAGATTGTAAAGCTCTTGTGCATAGCATATGTAGCGGTGCACAGAATGATTGTCCCACAGGCTCAGTCTGGTGCTACATATTTATTTAGATGTTCTGCAAAATGTAAAATAATGCTTTAGGTTGACAATCGCTACACAGTCTATTCTGTTTCTAGCTTGTACACAGAGATTCTCATCATCTCACGTATTCACAATGACAGTACCAAAATGCCAGAAATGCACAAAATCAAAGATTATACCATCTCTAAACTCTTTAGAGGGTAACATATCGAAATACTTCCTGTTTAGATAAACTTAGCTCAGCAGCATAACACCATATTTCTTAATAAACAGTCAACAACAACATAAACAATAATCATAGCAAAAGGCTAGTATGAGCAACGGGAGGGCTCCCTCACATGAGGGTTCATTGTCAAAGCTCCCAGCGCCCCGCGCTTCTACTAATGTTACTACCACGCGGCTGTAACCCCCGTATTAGCTGCTAGCTAACTGGCTAAATTGAAGCAGCAAAACGGACGCTAACACACGCTAAACATTCACATAACTGAACAGTGTCACCGAAGTACAGTGTAAACATTACTCTAACACAGAATTGCTAACTAACATCACCGGCTTACCTGCAAAATGTAAAATAATGCTTTAGGTTGACAATCGCTTCAGTGTATTCTGTTTCCATCTTGTACGCAGAGATTCTCATCATCTCACGTATTCACGCGAGACTTCTGTTTAGATAAACTTAGCTCAGCAGCATAACACCATATTTCTTAGATTTCTTAATAAACAGTCAACGACAACATAAACAATAGTCGTAGCAAAAGGCTAGTATGAGCAACGGGAGGGCTCCCTCACGTAGCTCCCAGCGCCACGCGCTACTACTCATGCTACTACCACGTGGCTGTAACCCCCTATTAGCTGCTAGCTAACTGGCTACATTGAAGCAGCAAAACGGACGCTAACACGCGCTAAACATTCACATAACTGAACAGTGTCACCGAAGTACGGTGTAAACATTACTCTAACACAGAATTGCTAACTAACATCACCGGCTTACCTGCTTTAGGTTGACAATCGCTACGCAGTGTATTCTGTTTCCAGCTTGTACGCAGAGATTCTCATCATCTCACGTATTCACGCGAGACTTCCCTGTGACGCTCCCTTCACATACACGGCTTCTGTAGCGACACTGCCACCTACTGGCGATCTACTGACACAACACCCTAATAACAACACTGTGCCCTAAATTATAACCACATTGAACTCTTTCTTCTTATAAACACATATGAAACATGACAAACTATCTTCACTTGCATTACACCCAGGAGGCTCTGTTTTATAACCTACACATGACTGATTATGCCACACATACCTGCTCCAGCAGCTCGTTTGTCACGGCGGGCATCAGGTTGCGCACCGTAAGCGCAGCGCCGTGTGTAGCAAAGCGGATCCTGATTGGTCGGTTGTTCAAGATAGTCCCGTCCAGCTCAGCTTTAGCGATTTCTGCCAGCGTCCGGGTTTCCTGCAAGACACGGGTAAAAAATTAAATGTAAAATGGGTGTTCTCTTTAAGACTTGGACTTCCTTCTTAAAATAAAAGACGTATAAATGTTATACTAAAGGGTCTGATAGATTGCAATATTGAAAATCGGCAAAGTCACATTTTAGGATTGAAAGGCGAGATATCTCTATCTCCTGATGTTAACCCAGCAGCTCTCTATCTCCAGTGTTAACCCAGCAGCTCTCCATCTCCTGATGTTAACCCAGCAGCTCTCCATCTCCTGATGTTAACCCAGCAGCTCTCTATCTCCTGATGTTAACCCAGCAGCTCTCCATCTCCTGATGTTAACCCAGCAGCTCTCCATCTCCTGATGTTAACCCAGCAGCTCTCTATCTCCTGAAGTTAACCCAGCAGCTCTCTATCTCCAGTGTTAACCCAGCAGCTCTCTATCTCCTGATGTTAACCCAGCAGCTCTCTATCTCCAGTGTAACCCAGCAGCTCTCTATCTCCAGTGTTAACCCAGCAGCTCTCTATCTCCTGTGTTAACCCAGCAGCTCTCCATCTCCTGATGTTAACCCAGCAGCTCTCCATCTCCTGATGTTAACCCAGCAGCTCTCTAGCTCCAGTGTAACCCTCGGTGTTTACCAGGCGGATGAAGCCGAAGCCTCTCTCTCTGTTGATGAAAACCTCGCTGATGTTTCCGTATTTATCGAACATGTTCTTGAACTCCTCCTCCGGTAAATCCACCGGCAGGTTGCCGATAAACAGCCGTGATCTCTGGGTGAACGTCTTCTCTCCAGGTTTCCTGAAGCTGGTGATATCCAGAGTCATCTCCTCCCGGCCCTCGTCGCTCTCTGCAGCGGGAGACTGCTGCTGCTGCGGCCGCTCAGGGCTCTCTTTGTCCGGCGGTGACTGCTGCTGCTGCTCGGGTAGCTCCTGAAGCTCCGGAGAGTCGCTCCCACGCTTCACCGGCTGCGGGGAATTACTATTTAGCATGTTGACTTGTTGCATGTTTCGGTTCGCCATGTTTTGGCAGAGTTGTTTGTGTAATATTATCTAAATTAAGATAAATATGAGGAGTGATGTTTGGAGGAGCACACCTCCCGGGTTTACAATATGGCGACGGGTGTTGTCAGATCTCGCGAGAGACAAGCAAGCAAGCGTAACCAGTGTTGCCAGATCTCGCGAGAGTAAAGAGATTCAAGATTCAATTCAATTCAAACAACTTTATTAATCCCTCCAGGGGCATTAGAAGCTAGCTAGCTGTTATGTTAGCATTAGGAGCTAGCTGCTATGTTAGCATTAGGAGCCAGCTAGCTGCTATGTTAGCATTAGAAGCTAGCTGCTATGTTAGCATTAGGTGCTAGCTGCTATGTTAGCATTAGGAGCTAGCTAGCTGCTATGTTAGCATTAGATGCTAGCTAGATGCTGTGTTAGCATTAGGAGCTAGCTGCTATGTTAGCATTAGGAGCTAGCTGCTATGTTGTATTAGGGGCTAGCTGCTATGTTAGCATTAGGAGCTAGCTGCTATGTTAGCATTAGGAGCTAGCTGCTATGTTAGCATTAAGAGCTAGCTGCTATGTTAGCATTAGGAGCTAGCTGTTATGTTAGCATTAGGAGCTAGCTCTATGTTAGCATTAGGTGCTAGCTGCTATGTTAGCTTCAGGAGCTAGCTAGCTGCTATGTTAGCATTAGGTGCTAGCTGTTATGACAAACAGGCAAGTGTAACCAGTGTTGTCAGATCTCGCGAGAGAAAAGAGCAACAATGTAATTTGTAAAGAACAAGATTCAAGATTCAAGATTCAAGAGTTTTATCCACCATTTGCACCTTTAACTAAGTACATTGGAATTCTGAGCAGTTTACTAGTGAAGCTGTAGCTTCATGAAGCATTGAAGCTTTCCAGCAAATTGGTTCGTTAAAGGGTTCATTTCTCTTCATGTTCACGAAACCACCTGGCCAAAGAGTGTAAAACAGACAGATATGATCTTAACCATGAGATAAGATAAAATCAGATATTCCTTTATTAGTCCCTCAGTGGGGACATTTTCAAGCAACAAAGGGGATAGTGCAAAAAACAAGATGCATCAGCTAACACAGTAAAAAAAAGAGATAAATAAAGTGTAACAAAATATGAACCATTCAAATAGAAGGAAGTATAAAAATAGGACCAGCCCCTGAATGAATGAATGAATGAATGAATGAATGAATGAATGAATGAAATTCCACCTGAAAATATCAGGTTATTGTGGTTATTTTTCTCAGATTGCATGCATTTCATCCATTTTTGCTTGTACCTTTACATTTTTCTTGTTATAAACAAGTGAATGAAACATTCAACTTTAAGTTGAAAGAAATGCATATGGGACACCGACCCGGGTGGTTTATACGTGTAAGAAGTTACAAACAGTCCCTTTAAGGTTAATTTTGAGCAGATATAAAATGTGCAATTAAGCGCGATTAAATATTTTAATCGATTGACAGAAACCCAAAATATATGCTCCTGAAAATGAGCATACTAGGTTCCCTTTAAATTACAGAAAGGCATCTTTAAATTAAACAGAAGTGTCTTTAAACAAAAATGAATTGTGAGATAGGAAGACACGCTAGTTCAGAGAACATCAATAAAGTACATTCATTACATTCATTTAATTCTTGACGGTGATGCTGGTTCTGTGGGTTTCTCCGTCTTCTGTAATACATCCCATTCTGCTCTATTCGGAGAGAAGGTCTGAAGCGATGGCGAGCAGGAGCACTGCTCTTATTTGGTCCCTTTTTGTTTTGTCAAAGAATGACCTGTATGAGAATTTATTACACAAATTAAAAAGAAAGTATAACACTCAAAGAACAAGTTCCTGAGTCACAAACAGCTTGAAAATCAAATGCTGAGAATGAAAACATATAAAATAAGGTACCAGCAGGTCTTTTCCACGGTGTGAACGGAGCATTCTGGGTGTCTGCACAGATCAAAACATGTTTCAATCTCTTTAATATCAGCAGTAAAATGTTTATTTTAACTTATCTGTGTTCATCTGCACAATTTGTCGCTAAGATTTCTCGTCTCTGTTTGCCTGCTTACCTTTTAGGTCCACTCTTCTCCTCTTTCGGTCTTGACCGAGGCTGTCTGGACCGGGGCTGTCTGGCCTTTTGCATAAAGATGAACAGTTGTTTGAATCTCCAGTATCTTAACACCAACAGAAATCATCAGTACAGTGAAGTGGTACTATATAACACGTACCTTGTGACACCGGCTGGATTAGCAGCCTCCCATTTCCTTTTATAGGAAGGTCTGGCATCTTTTAGAGTCCGCTTGACTCTGGTGGGCTCAGCATCAATGTCCATGGGGCTACTGGAGGACCTGGAGGTGAGGTGCGTCTGTTCACTTATCGTAAGTCTGGCCAAGGCCTCTCTGACTTCCTTCACCTGAGGATCCTCGTCACCTTTATAATACTAAAAGACAGAATATTTGGACACGTTTAGACCATCTGAATCTTAAATAACTGCCAAACACAAGACATAAAACCAAATAAAACTTTAATTAAGCAAGT
>CAKAOI010052280.1:0-78626 GCA_916701655.1 Sebastiscus albofasciatus | reverse complement strand
AACATGATGTACCCCCCCATCCTCTACCCTCCAACATGATGTACCCTCCCTCCCCCCATCCTCTACCCTCCAACATGATGTACCCTCCCTCCCCCCATCCTCTACCCTCCAACATGATGTACCCTCCCTCCCCCCATCCTCTATCCTCCAATTTCTTCCTCTGCATAAAATTCCAGCGTCGAGTCTCCGGGGGCCTGCTTCGGCATTTTTGAATGTCTTCTCCTAATACGCAGAATTATGGGCTGAATTATTTACCGGGATGCAGAGATGAGCACGGGGGAGCAAAATGGGCCACTATCATGCATAATCTCGCACACTCCCATTTAAATGAAGCTGTCATATGGTCAGATTTACATAACATTACAATGTGGGCCGACATCGCAGCGCTCCAAGCTTAATGTTATTAGCTTTAAAGTGAATTCCCACTGTGCATTTGCATCAGAAGCATTGATTTTGTGCGTCCTTGAGTTGGCTAAAGGCAGTGATGTAATCACTGAGTCAGTGTTGCTCTCGGTCGAACTTTAGACAGATCACTGTGAGACACTGATCCAAGCCATCCCATCCCAATGTTGATGTTGTATGAAACCAGCGTTAGTGCCTTTTCTTGTGTCCAGAGAGTTCAAGGGTGCCAGCCATCTTTCTGACTTTATTTCCATCAAAACATTTGAAAGAATGAGACCGTTTCTGATTCAGAAGAGAAACTGCATTTTGGAGAAGTAATGTAACATACATGTAGACCCAATGCCTACCATACACTGGAAGACTTTTAAAAGACTGAAGTCTGACACCCTCACACAGAGTTTTTAGTCACAGAATATAATATTTTGCAAAGACTGGATTTTGCAGGGTCATAGGTGCCTTCAAATGGGGTGGTGTGGAAAGTTTCTGAAAGCTCCGAGGTCACGAGTTGTGACGTGTTTGTTGACGTCAGAAATGGCAGAGGTCATGGAAATTCATTTTTCGGTGCATAATAAGTGAATATATTGTAATTTTAGTAGTATATTGTTTTTTTTTTATTATTTTTATTTAACTTTTATTTAACCAGGAGGTCCCTTGAGATTAAAATGTCTTTTTCGAGGGAGACCTGGCCAATATGGCACACCATTACAAAGTTACAAAAATTATACAAATGGAGCATGTTAAAACAGACAAAAGACAACACAGATAACATAATACAGAATCCAGTTTAGGAATAGCAATTGCACTCTTCAGTTAAACAGTTTTTTATCAGAGCTTTGAACTCTCCCAGGGAGACTAAATCATGAAGCTGTAGTGTGTTCTGAAGGTTATTCCATGACCAGGGCGCAAAACAGGCGAAAGCTGCTCTACCAAGTTCCGAGCAAATCCTCGGTACCCGGTAGAGCAGCCATCTAGTGGAGTGAAAGTTCTAATAGCTGTTGGTGAGTGATTGGAGATTACACAGATATGAAGGGAGTGTGCCCAGTATCACTTTGTAAATAAAAATATACCAATGCTGCTGTCTCCTTAGGCTTAATGAAGACCAGGAGACCAGATCATAACGTACACAATGATGTGTATGGGATAATGAGTTGGATATAAAACGCAGAGAACTGTGATACACAGAATCTAGGCAGCGAAGTGTAGAGGAGGCAGAATGCATGTAAACAATGTCCCCATAATCGTAACACTTAAGAAGAAGTAGACTGCACAAGTGTTTTCTTCATATTTTTATAATATATCTGAGGAAAATGTTGACATTCCCAACGGACTCATCTTTTTCTTTTGTCATTATGTCTTTGCATTTACTGTATTATGTTACCCACTTGCTAACTTGCTAAATTGCTAGGCTCCATGGCTTCTAGACGCCGACAGTAACGTTAATATTGCCGTCGCTTAGCAGCGGTGTTCTCACGACTTAACCGCTTGAACGCCAAACATATCCAGTACACGACTTCCCACGTTGTAAACACAAGCTCAAGAGTTTCATTTGAAGGCACCAACTATTTACAAGACTAGAACTAGGTTGTTTTTGAGATGATGTCACATCCTGCTCCTGGTGGAAATTTACAAGAAGAAAAACTGTTGAGAAAGAAGTGGACAGAAATTGCTGCAGAGTATGCTATAACCACTGTCCTGAATGGGACTACTTGCAAGCTAACGTTAGCTACTGGAATGTTTGCTATTAATTTACAAGCTAACTGTATGTTTCAGGTGAAGATTGCTAGCTTCAATCATACACACACATATACATAGAGAGAGAGAGAGAGAGAGAGAGAGAGAGAGCAAGTACTGCAGCCAGATTTATATAATTGAAGCCAGCAATCTCCAGTCGAATCTTCAGCTGAATCTTCAGCGCCGTCGTGGAAGCATAGCACCCACCATCCGGTTCCCCCCAGGTTAGCACCGTTTGCTCTGCCAGCAGTGCTGTTGTTTCACTGTTAGCGCTGTTAGCGCCGTTAGCACTGTTAGCTACGAGCTGCCAGCTCAGCTGTTGCCATGTTGAGAGCCGTACAGAGGCAATAGAAATGCTCCCAATCTCGCATTCAGCACCTTTAACATTTAGCTCAAAGTGCTGCTCTGCCTAAATACGACTTTGCAAAGCTGCTAGCATGACTGTAGACTGTTAGCCTTGTTAAGTAATACTGGAAACATCTGTGTACTAGTACTTTTTCCTCTCCTACCACCCCGGGGCCTCATTTAGTGTGCTACCTTAAATGACTTATGTGACACCTTTAGTTCATACTGAACTGTTACAAATGTGTTCCACAAAGTCCCAGAAACTTCTTTGTACTTTCTACAATCACATCAGGCCAGAAGGTACACATGTGGTGCCCATTATGTGCCTGTTACAGTACATCTGTGAAAGATTTGCTTTCCAGTACAAAAAATGCTCTTTCACTCTTCCCCTTTGTTTTTGAATGTGCTGACTGACTTTTTAGACATATTTCCAGGATTCTACTGTAGAATAATAAACTTGGAGGCTTCATGCATTCTGAACTTTTAAACCTGAAAAAATACAATACACAGAGTGCAATCATTTCTTGTAGAATTACTAAATTGCTTGTTTTCTGGAGACAATTCTGGGGACAGCACACCTACATGTTATTTGCCTGAACACATATCCGTTGTGTTCTATTAAATGAGTATCATTCCTCATAGTAGAGCTTTGGGCCTGGAGCCGATCCCAGCTGACATTGGGCGAAGGCGGGGTACAACCTAGACAGGTCGTATCACAGGGCTGACACATAGAGACAGACAACCATTAATACTCACATTCACACCTACGGGACATTTATTGTCATCAATGAACCTGCACAGGGAGAACATGCTAACTCCTCACAGAAGGGCCACAAGCCCAGATTCGAACCTGAGACCGTCTTGCTGTGAGGCGACAGTACTAACCACTACATCACCGTGCAGCCCAGACTGTTTTAAGTTTAAGTAAATTTCTTTACTGTCATACTTGTTTTTTGATTATTGAGCTCTGTGTATAAGTAGAATATAATAATAATAATTTACCATCTTAATAAGAGTCGTGTTGCCTAAACCAGTGGCTCCCAACCTGGGCTTCGGGCGTTAAAGATCACAGGGGGTGCGCAAGGATTTCTCTGTTTGTCAAAATTAGATTTGCACATGTATATCTAAAATCATAATAACACACTTACTGTATAATTTATACCAAAGTCTGTATATAAAACTATTTAAAAAGATTGATTTTTTGCTAATTAGTAGGCCACAATCTGTTTGGACCCAGAATTTGTACACAGTTGCGGGTAAAGATCAGGCTCCCCTAATTCATTAGTATTATACTATTTGTACAATTAGATTCCAGTGGTGGCTGCGCAGGATTGTTTCCAACTCGTGTGATCCAAACATTTCCAATAACTGTCGCATAAGAATGCATGCTCATGGGGGATCTCCTGTTGGGTCTCTAAATTATAGAGTACGGTGAAAAGTGTCTTGAGATAACTTCTTTTATGATTTGATGTTATACTGTATAAAAATAAATTGAATTGAATTTAATTATCCAACGAAATATTCTGCTTCAATCCATATTTGTTGGCTTTTAGCCTTTCAAAAACAACATTTTCACTGTTTCACCTGCTTGCTACACACAAAGGGAGGAACAACTTTTATTCAATACAGAAAGTTGATTCATAAAAAAAAAAAAAAGACTAACTCACTTTAATCAATTGTTCGAGGATTAGTAATATTTTTTTAGCTGATGACGTCAGCAAATATGGTTGGCGGGGGGGCTTTTCTTAGATACAAGTAGGGGAGTCTTCAAGGAAAATAGGTTGGGAACCACTGTGCTATCCCATCTATCTACATCCATCGATGATAGACCAATAGATGGATGGATCAATAAATAGACCTGTATAGATACCTATCCATCCATGATATAGATGGAAAGACAGATAGATCCACAAACACTATCCACCTATAGTATATAATTTAGATAGAATTGTATTGAATGAATTGCGTTCAAACAGACTTTTCTAGCAAGTGTTACAACTAACCCTTTGTCTGTTACAACTTACCCCACCACTTCCAGCACTATGGTGGTGCAATTATACAAGCAAACTTGAAGTTTGAACTTCATTTGTAGCAGAGATGTGTATGTTTCCTGTATAAAAACATGATTAATGTACAAATACTTTTTAAATGATTTAGCCCAAACCTAAATGTGTTAGGTTGTGCCCCACTCTCCCCTACATACTACAGGTCAGCTTGTACAAATGTGAGTATAATTTACATAAGAACCAGCTGCAACCATGGAGCCACATTGGACACGGTGACACACTGTAACTTATCACTGAAAGACTTGAAGCGGACAGCACTATCTGCAGTCTGGCAGAGATTAATAAATGAATGGTAATTGATTTAATACGGGGGGAGGAGGGGGTGAGCTGTGGTGTGAACACTTGTTAAACTGCCAGACATAGCAAAGGCTTTGGTTCAGCTAGATAAAACACGGCATGGTACTGTACTATTGCTAATTACTGGGGTTCATTTGTTTTGAGAGCAAAGTATCGATACGTCTTCCAAAAAATCCATCACAAAATGACACTAAATCAACTCCCCCCATTGGACACGTGTGACGATAACATTTCTGTAAATTGCTGTGCTTTGCCAAAGGGCATCCTTTCATAAATGAGATCCATTAGAGACGCTCCAGTATCAGTTACTAATGCTCACAGAGAAATCTGTCCCCATATTGTTATTTCATTCATATACTCCCACACACACAGAAAGAGACCAGTAGAAATAACAGTTTGGTTCATTTCTCTCTTTCAGATTACAGTCATTTTGTAAATGTTGGAGTGAGTCTGTCTCTGTATTCCCACAGTTGGCTCTTTCAGCCGACTGACGCTGTTTGGATTTCCTCTCCTCAGGCATCCATCCCTGCTAACTGAGAAAAGGATCCAGAGAGGCCGTGTATTTACAGGGAATTTGGCAGAGCTAAAATGACTTATCATATACAGATCTGCTATTAAATACACCTACAAGAGGGTAATAATGCAGTGCTGCTTCTTGCCCTTTGCCCCCCTCCACATCCCACCCATCACTCACCCTCAGCCATCTTGCCACAGTCAGGCTCTCACTGCACCCATGGCTGATTTATATGCAGCGCAGGGGAGGGGTTCAGATCCCGATAAATCCACAGACTTTACTGACTTAGTGTAGGTGCGTCTCCAGCTCCACTGAAAGGTAAAGCAGTTCTCATGATTTAAGGCGCTCTTTGAGCTGTCACCCCTTGACCTAAGGGTAAGAGGCAGAAAGTCGTCCGTGGATTTAATGCAAAACCTTGTGTTTCACTGTGAACTTTCATTCTCACACTAAAGCGGGCCGCCTGATTAAGCCAGTTGAGGATATCTGAATGCTAGAACAGTAGGCACAAAAAACGAACACCACTTTCTTGTTTCCTTGACAGTTGGTGGGTTTGTTGAATGCTACCAATTATACCTGAACCTCCACAGATAATAGCTATAGAGCCAGATGTTTCCATGTGAACCACACTGCTTTATGCCTACAAATAGGAATGTGTTATCTCATAGTGCAAACAAGAACAATTTCATGAGGGGAAAAGATTCTGGTACTGTGGCAGGCCAGTGATTCCCAATCACGTGTGTCTGACGTACTCCCACATCCCTACCAGATAAACCCAAGTCTCCCTTCATCAACACCACCCGTCATGTTCCAAATGAGTTGATTTCAATTGATTTTAAAGTGGATGTTGATTAAAATATACTGTCATCTTTTCAAACAATTGATTTGTCAATATTAGGTTGGTTTGTTAAAGTTTGCATTCTTATTACTACCACTTGGAGTGGCAGTGTCTGTCAATTCAACCTAGCAATTACTGGCTAATTATTTCAGCCGTTTATCCATTACATTTAGCTAATTATTTTGACTGTTATCAATTAGGTTTAGCTAGCTAATGCAACTGTTTATTCATTACTTTTAGCTAGCTATTTCAGCAGTTTATCCATTACGTTTAGCTAGCTAATGCAACTGTTTTCAATTACTTTTAGCTAGCTATTTCAACTGTTTATTCATCAATTTCGGCTAATTATTTCTACTCTATCAATTACTTTTGGCTAATTATTTCAGCAGTTTATCCATTGCATTTAGCTAATTATTTCGACTGTTAGGAATTACTTTTGCTAGCTATTTCAACTGTTTATTCATTACCTTTAGCTAGCTATTTCAACTGTTTATTCATTACCTTTGGCTAGCTATTTCAACTGTTTATTCATTACCTTTAGCAAGGGACACCTCCTGGCGGCCTACCCGGCTTGTCTGGGTACTGAACATAAAAGTCTCTAAGGAGAGATGAGAGAGCGAGAAATCCAGGAGCGCTCCTCCGGGCCATACCCCTCCCAATCCACCAAGTACTGGAATCCCCGACCACGCCTCCGTACATCCAACAACTGTCGGACAGTGAATGTAGGGTGACTGTCAATGATCCGGGGGGGGGTGTAAGGGGTTCGGCTTGAGGGCACAGAGGGCTGGTGGAAACTGGCTTAAGCAGTGACACATGAAACGCTGGGTGAACATTCAATGAGGAAGGCAGCTTGAGTCTAACCACACAGGGATTAATGCGTTCAATTTCAAATGGGGCAATGTACATGGGTGCCAGTTTCTGGGACTCAACTTGTAGAAGGAGGTCACGGGAGGAGAGCCAGACCTTCTGACTGGGATGGTAATCAGGGGCTGGAGTGCGGTGGCGCTCCGCCAATCTCTGATTCCTGGTAGCGGTGCGGTTGAGAGCTGCCCTAGTTTCGTGCCAGACTCGACGGGCACGCCGAAGATGACCCTGCACAGAGGGAACTGCCGTGTCCGTCTCCAGGGTTGGGAAGAGTGGGGGTTAGAAGCCATTAGAAGCCATGAATGGAGACATGCCAGTGGCGGAGGAAACCGGGGAGTTGTGGGCATATTCAACTCGGGAGGTGGGTGGACCAGGAGGCCGGATGACCAGAGGTGACACAACGAAGAGCTGCCTCTAGGTCTTGATTTGCCCGCTCTGTCTGGCCGTTGGTTTGTGGGTGGTACCCTGATGACAAGCTGGCCAACGCCCCCATTGCCCGGCAAAAAGCTTTCCATACCTGGGAGGAGAATTGCAGACCCCTGTCCGACACAATGTCCTGAGGAATGCCATGGAGTATAAAAACATGCAGTATGAGCAGGTTTGCAGTCTCTAAAGTAGAAAGTAGTTTAGGCAGGGGAATGAAGTGCACAGCCTTGGAAAAACGATCAACTATGGTCAAAATAGTTGTTACCTTCTGACGGCAGCAAACCAGTGACGAAATCCACGGTGATGTAGGATCAGGGCCGGTGGGGAATGGGAAGGCGGTGAAGAAAGCCAGCGGGAGCACGTTGAGATGTCTTACTGTGGGCGCAGACGCAGCAGGCGGAGACGTACTCCTTGCTGTCAGCTGACATGGAGGGCCACCAGAAGCGTTGCTGAATGAGGGCCAGGGTATGATGAAACCCTGGATGACATGTCACCCTGGAAGCATGTCCCCACTGGAGCACTGGCGATCTAGCAGGCACGAATAGCCGGTTCGGTGGACAACCCTCGGGAGCCGGATGATCTTCTAGGTCCTCCTGGACCACCCCTTCAATCTCCCATCCGGCTGCTCCCACCACGCAGGAAGATGGCAGTGGTTTCCTTAGACGTCTCCTCAACCGAGGAGCGAACTGTCGTGACAGCGCATCGGGCTTAACATTCCTCGAGCCTGGCCGGTAGGTGAGGGTAAAGTTGAAGCGGCCCATGAACAAAGCCCACCGAGTCTGGCGCGAGTTGAGTCAGCGGGCGAAAAGCAGGTAAGCTAAGTTTTTATGATCATCACATACCACAAAAGGATGAGCTGCGCCCTCCAGCCAGTGCTTCCATTCTTGCAGAGCTAATACCACCGCCAGCCGATCTTGGTTTCCCACATCATAGTTATTTTTTTGGTCCAGGGTGAGCCGGCGGGAGAAGAAAGCGCAGGGATGCAACTTCTGGTCGGACATGGATCGCTGGGAGAGGACTGCCCCCACACCGGAGTCTGAAGCGTCTACCTCCACCACAAACTGAGCTGTAGGATCAGGGTGAGACAACACAGGAGCAGAGGAAAACAAATACTTCAACTTTTGAAAAGCAGTCTCAGCTGCAGGGGACCACTCAAAAGAAGCTTTAAATGTTTTCCATTCGCCCCCCCTCCTTTATGACACAGTACCTTTGTGTTGGATGCGTTTAGAGGAGGGTAATACAGCAGATGTATGGCTCACCAGAGCCCCTCCTGTGGTTGATGAGCCAGCTCTTTTTGCAGAGTGGGGCATCGGGCTATGATGTGGTCCGCCTGCCCGCAGTAAATGCAGAGTCTCTGGGAGAAACAGCGTCGACGTTCCGCAGGAGTGAGACTCATCCTCCCCACCTGCGTGGATTCCTCTGTGATGGGATCAACTGAGGCCGATGGTGGAGAGAAGGTGGAGGAAAGTGGCAGAGGAGATGCAGATGGTACTGGCTGACAGCACACTTTGCCTACCTGCTCTCTCCCTACGCCTCTCACGGAGGCGATTATCTAAGCGAATGGCTAACGAAATTAGCCCCTCTAAAGAGGAGGTCTCGTCTCGGGCAGCTAGCTCATCTTTTAAATCCTCACTTAAACCACGAAGAAAAACTCCTTGTAATGCTCTATCATCCCACCCGCTCTCGGCTTCGAGAATGCAGAAAGAATCGGAGCCCTGGCGTAAGGAAAGGAGCCGACTACTGGCTTCCTTTCCTTGCAGCGGGTGATCAAAAACTTTAAGCATCTCTGCTGTGAAGGAAGAAAAAGATTGACAAATGGGCGAGTTACTTTTAACAATGGCCAAAGCCCAAGCCAAAGCTTTCTCCGACAACAAACTCATAATAAAAGTTACCTTGGCTTTATCAGAGGTATAAGTTAACGGTTGTTGGTCAAAAACTAGAGAACACTGATGTAAAAACTGACTGCATGACCCTACCATACCTGAATACCTGACAAGAGTGGGAATGAATGGCTCACGGTAATGTCCGGGCGGACTGGCTGGAAGAACTGGAGCCGGAGCAGGAACTGGAGTGTGGACCGGGGCCACCAACGTGGAGAGATGTGTGGAGACCTGATCCATGCGGTCGCCGAGCTGAGACATGTTGGTAGTAAGATTAGTCAGCATGTCCATTATTCCTCGCAGGGCCCTTTCGTGTTGTCCATCGCAGATTCCTTGAGAGGACAAAGCTTGTCGAAGCTTCTCAGTCTCTGCGGGGTCCATTTTGGCCAGATAATTCTGTTAGGTTTTGTTTAAGGTTGGACCCCAAAGCAGAGACTGACACAGGTAAGTAAAAAAGGTAACAGAGTTTATAAATAACAATGAGGCAAAAACGCAAGCAGGAGGGCAGGGAGCTGGCCGGTTCGTGGCTCGGAGGAAATGGACCACGAGGACGAAGCACAAGGAAACTCAGTCACTGAGGACGTGGAAGCAGCAGCAGCAGATCTGACAGGAGGACAAAAGAACACGGGTAAGTACGCAGCCACAAGGGAACACTAGAAAAATCTTAAACTAGAAAATCTACACAAAAGGAACGTGATGCTCTACCACATGAGATGGAATTATCTAGCGCCGTAGTGGAGTGGAGACCAGGCTTTTATGGAGCGGTTGATGAGGTTGAGTGGGAACCGGTGTGCTTGTCTGCTGCTGCAGGCGGAGCCAGCCACACCCCCTGCCACACACATGCCCTGCCAGGAGTAAAACACAGGGGGGAAGGGAACAAAGAGAGCAAGCAAACAAAAATCCAACAACCTGAAACAAAAACTAACAGAATCATCACACTACTGCTTATATTGACAGTACATTTACTAAAATATCAATGTAACACCAATTTGGATGGTTATTTTTCCTCCTAAACAGACTGTTAACTAAACTGGAAAAACAAAGTTCGGAAACTTGTGTTTGGTAGATTATTTCTCTGTTATTACAATGCTAATTGGCATTATATTTTACATCGTTGGAAAGCCTGTTTATTTACCTTCACAATGATGTCCAACTTGTAAGGATCATGCATTTGTGGGATGAGCAACATAGCTGATTATGTGGGTAGCGCCCAAGAAAAATTTGCCAAAATGCTCCGTCAATGGTAAACAGTGTATTCTCCTGTTGGTGTTGACTCTTGTCTTGAGTTGTTTGGTGGATTGGATGATTGAACTCTCTATCAGTAACAAGGAACAAACAAGTTATATTGGCAATTTACACTTTATTCATTTAATACACCGTCAGGAGCCTCAGTAGCGGTGTAAAATCCATGCGCAGCCACAACAGCCTGGCACCTCCTCCTCATGCTGGTCACCAACCTGGTCACACGTTGCTGTGGGATGGCATTCCATTCCTCAACCAGGATTATTTGCAGGTAAGTCAACGAGGTTGTGTTGGTCACTCTAACACGTACAGCACGCCCAAGCTGATCCCACAAGTGTTGAATTGGGTTGAGGTGTGGACTCTAGGCAGGCCGTTCCATTCTCTCTACTCCCACATTGTGGAGGTAGTCTGTGATAACCTTGGCTCTGTGGGGGCGACCGTTGTCATCTTGGAGGATGAAGTTAGGTCCCAGATTGTGGAGATATGGGATCGCCACTGGCTGCAGAATCTCATCCCGATATCTCCCTGCATTGAGATGGCCTTCAATGATGACAAGCTTTGTTTTGCCAGTGAGGGAGATGCCGTCCCACACCATGACACTGCCCCCACCAAAAGCTGTTACTCGATCGGTTCAACAATCAGCATAGCGCTCTCCACGTCGTCTCCATACTTTGACCCTGCCATCCAACTTTGGCAGACAGAACCTGGACTCATCACTGAACATGACATTCCCCCACATGTTCAGGTTCCATTGACAGTGTTGTCGACACAAGCGCAACGGGCCTGGCGGTGAAGGGCAGTCATTGCAGGCTTCCTGGTAGCCTTATGAGAATACACTGTTTACTATTGGCAGAGCATTTTGGCAAATTTTTCTTGGGTACTCCCCACATAATCAGCTATGCTGCTCATCCCACAAATGCATAATCCTTACAAGTTGGACATCATTGCGAAGGTAAATTAACAGGCTTTCCAACGATGTAAAATGCAATGCCAATTAGCATTGTAACAACAGAGAAATAATCCACCAAACACAAGTTTCCGAACTTTGTTTTTCCAGTATATTTTAAATAAAATCATAATTTCTATTTTTGTTTTGAAATTACTTGAGCTTCTCAATTTTTCCCCATATAGCCTGCGGCAACTCCAGCAGTAGCCCTGGTTGGGATTCAGATAGGTATCTCAATGATTATTCTGCTCAATGATACCTGAACTGATACTTCAATTTGGTCATCAATCAGCCTTTTCACAAAGATTTCATTTTCTCTTCTTTTTCCTTCAGTGGAGTTCCTATAATTGAAATTTAGCCTCGGGTAAAATGCCAAAGCAGTTATCTTTTCACTGAAGCCCACATACATCTATCTAGCAATCTTTCTTTAGTTCACGTGCTTTTAATGTGTTTGAGGTGCCTGGATTCTCTCAGAAGCGCAGAATTCAAATAGTGTTGGAAACTCCAGACATCACAGGGTTCAACTGTTAACCCCAGACGATAATGAAATGAGACGCCTCTTGATCACTTCAACTTCACTTTTCTATTTGAATTTCTCTCTTAACATATCACCCATGTGATAATTACACTTAAACAAGATAACATCAGTTATCAAAATTATCTCAAATGCCAGCTCCGAGGCCAAGGTCTTTTTTCTTTAAACTATAGAAAACCATTTTCTATCTTTCTAGTATAAACTTCTTCAGCCGCTGTGCTTGTTTCATTTAAATGGATTTAAAAGTATAATATCAGACTGTGCAAGGAGTTTGCATAAGGGTAAATTAGCATATCTTGCTAGCACACACTCATTTCACCACACAGCATTCAACAAAGAAGCCTTGCGAGACAGATTAAGAATTAACAAGTGTAACTTACTGTCTTACTGGATCCATCTGTTGTTTCCAGTTAGGCTTAATAATGTGAACTTTCACTAAAGTAAATGTTTAAATCAATGAATGATTGAACAACTTTGATGAGTGCGTAGTCATTGAAATACCAGAGACAATCTGTATGTTTTGCAATATTAAAATCAGAGGGTGAAGGGTAGAGAGAAATGGGCTATACCCATGTGGCCTCAGTAACTTACATTGCTAGAAAAAAAGAAAGAAAGAATACTTCATTTTTACATTTTTTTTAATCCCAGGACTGAGAATTATTTGATCACACATAATAAGTCCAGCCACAAATGCTATTCAAACTTAAAATCCGGATCCTTTGGACCTAGAACAAAGGCAATGGAAACATCAGTGATAAATTATTCACATCAAACTTGTCGCCCCTCCCTCCCCCATCACTGTTTTGCCCAGACACTTCAAACTAATCCAACTCCGCCTCTTTGAGTTGAATTACTGGAGAAGAGGCTTCAGATGCCCGAACGTCTGCACCTCTGCTCTGACTCTGTTCATGTACTGTTCTTTATGCCTTGTATGGTTTTTTTAACCTGATGTTAACAGCCTTACGCAATGTGTTGCATCTTCTGGTGACAAGCTCTATGTATTTACATTTTTGCTTGGCCGGAGGCACAACATACACCAACAAGTTTCCAGTTTGCCTCAGTTGTTTTCAGTTCTAATAATTAGGTCCTATCCATGCCAGCGGTGTGGCTCTATGGATAGCAGTGTCGTCTAGTCGGTTTGGTCCAGTCTGAAATATCTCAACAAATAGTATATGGATTGCCTTGAAATAGTGTACAGATGTTCATGGTTCCCAGGTAATGACTTTGATGATAACCTGACTTTTCCTGTTACGCCACCATGAGTTTGAAATTTTTGGTTTTAAGTGAAATGTCTCATCAGCTATTGAATGGACTTCGAGCTAGTCTTGGTTAAATGTTGTGCCTGGGGCATGTGTAATAGAGAGGATAAGTCCCATCCCTTCCGGTAGACCACCGTAGTAAGAACAGTAGTCAACGCGCAGAGACAAATACTTTTTTTGATCCCGTTTCAATTGCACCGAGAATTTCACATATGATGTGTCTATTTAAAAGATAATTTTGCAAGTCAAGAAAGTCGCAGTTTGTTGTAAAACTGTTGAATTATCAGACTGAAAATACTAATTTTAGAAAGACTACACACCCAAAAGTCACTTAAGTGACCTCCCTCTCACTGAAGCTACGATGCCTGTGTGTTTCGTACTGGGATGTACTCACACCAGCAACGGTAGTGAACGGTCAGTGAGCATGCTAACGTTAAACTAAGATGGTGAACAAGGCAAACGTTAGGCTATACCAAGCCCCCTGGAACTTCTGTGTCTGTCACGTGATGCCATTGGGCCCAAAAATACTTTTTCCCATAGACTTCCATTGGGAAAGAGACGTCACCAACTCAGCAGATAACTTTTTTTGAGGTGAATCAACTCCCCAGTACGAACACTCTAATAGTCCTTATTTAAATCATTAGCTCCTAAAAGTTGTAAAATGCACTAACAGCTGAATCCAGATGTATTTCTCTTCCTCCGTTCATGTGAGTGAGACCCAGACTGAGGCTGTAGCGAGGGCTGAGAGGAGGAGTTAAAGAAAACACTACTGCTCCTGCTCTATGGGCCCAATGGATGAGGAAGATCACCGGATGGCACTTGGCAGTCGAGCCATTTTTGCTTCATGCGCCACTGAGCAACTCTCATAGTAATGAACGGGAGCCCATCTACAATGCTGTGTCCAGTTCTCTTTATATATCCACGGGCTATACCTGCTAGACGTTAGCATGTTAGCATTGTCATTGTGGGCATGTTAGCATGCTAACATTAGCATTTAGCGCCAACTAGGTACAGCCTCACACAGCTAGTAGCATGACTGTTGACATTTAGAGCTAGGTCATGCTCATAAAGACATAGTATGTACGATGTTTCGGCTGACCTCATCTGAAGGATTTTATAGCTGTTCCAAATGGCAACACTTGGAGGCGGGATGAAAAGCCGGCTGTCATATACATAGCTTACATAGCAAATACAATTAAGGGTAAAACAACATGATAATTTGATTATCCTTCTACATGCGTCCGTGGTGTTACAGTACATTGATGATTCAACTCTGCATGACAGTTACAGTTAACAGTTCTGTGTTAAGCCATTCCATTAACCTGCTCTAGCCGTCGTCCTGCATCCTCTCTCAGGCTACGCTCTCCAGTTCATCAAATGCTCCTGAGTGAGCGATTCAGACTAACAGTGTTTTTGTTCAGGATCAACCAGCTGTGATTAAGGGGATTTGGGGGGGATTTTGTGGATTACTACTCCAACATTTGTGTATAAACAGCTGAATGTCACAGGTTGTGTGTACTATCACGACCGAGTCCATTCACTTCACAGAGTGGATTAAGTGAAAAAGTGTCGACACAATGCTCCTGCCACAGAAAACAGCTCCTAATTCAAATTTTACACTTTCCCTTCTTTGTTGAGTGGGCTCTTTTGCTCCAGCTGCAGAAAAATGTGATGGTTGAATGCAATGAAATAGCAGTAACAAACCAAGTAATGGACTCAATCAATGACAGACACAGCATGCTTGTTCTTACAATGTTTGGTACCACTGTATAGATATGTTATATTTGTGTCTTTGTAATCAAACAAAAATCAAGCAAAGAAGCTATTTTAATAGTGTCCTTGTTTCTTTAAGTTTTTGAAGGTATAGGACTGTTTTCTGTCTTTTCTCGTTCCTCTGTGTTTTATGGTCTAATCAACATTATTGATTATGTCTCCAAGGCCGTGTGTAATCGCTGTGAATGCACCACATCTCAGCGGACGGACGTTGCTCTTGGATCTTTGAGAGACTAATTCATTGTTCCCTCAGAAACTGAAAACATCATGTTGTGGTTGTTCTAACCCAGGTGACATTGTCAGTTGTAAATGACTTGCTCACATTTGAAAGCCTCGTTGTGCAGTCCATGAATTGTAAATTATGAATATGTATGCAATCCGTATTTAATAAATGCATGACACATGCATGGATTAATATATAAATGAATGTATGACACATTATAAACTCGTGTGACTATGAGGTAATAAGTTAACTTACTTAGTTCAGTGCTTAGCAAAATGGCATGCAATATAATGGACACCTTAATACCTTAATTATTGATCTTTAAGATGTCATTCGTTATTTTAAATCATTTGTAATTATGAAATAATACTGAGTTCATTTGTATTAACTGTTGACTCACAATTCTCCACCAATTCTTTCTATTAATATTGTAGTTTTGTTGTTGGTTTTTGGACAATAACATTTTTAGAGATAATTTGAATGCAAAAATAATGTTTTAATTACATGTTGCTGTGCCATTCATAACACTTTGGAACTATATCAGAAATGTTCTTTGTTCCATCTAAAACAGGCTACTTTTCTCAGCTGAGTTGCCATTTCATATTTCTTATTAATTTAGTTAAAGCTCATTAAAGAATAGTCTAACATTTTGGGAAATTTGCTTTTTCACTCGTTTGCCGAGTTAGATGATACGGTCGATATCACTCTCGTGCCTGTGTATTATGAGCATAGACTATGTATAAAGATGGGCGAGATGATAGCTCCCCAAAAGTGGAGATAAAACATCTGGATCACCTCCTGGTGGCTGGCTGCAGTATAGGTCATAAGTCCCCTCCATGTTAGCAGATGAGACATGGGCCAAACTAAAAAGTCAAAGTACACGTCAAATACAATTTTCCCAAAGATGGTTTCTGTCTTATCACGCTGATGTATTGTATGTTCAATTGTAGATTTGTCTGACAAGTTTGGTTTTTATTAGTTATTTGATGCTACAGTGAAATTGTACGAAAAGTACTAACTTTCCATAACTGTCTGTGTAATAGAACATGTCAGTTTGATCATAAATGTAGTTCTAGATAGATATTATGGTTAGCTGTTGTGTCTTTCTAACAGCTACTGTGGTGCTAACGTAGCAGCTAGGTGGCTCACGTTAATGTGCTGCAGCCATGCTAGGCTCATGATTGGCTCAGGTGGTTGTGTGGACAGGACCTCAATACAGCTGCTCCAGGCCCCCCCGATCACTACTGCACAGACTCCAAATGACGTCAAAAAGTCAAGATGGCAGCTCCCGTATCCAGGATATTTTGGCTTCACTTTTGTACAGTGGTAGGAAGTGGAGGTGTGTCGTCCATCTACCGTATATATACAGTCTATGGTTACGAGCTATAACCAGCTGCCAGTTAGCTCAGTCTAGCATACAGACTGGAAGCAGGGGGAAACAGATAGCCTGGTTCATCCAGAGAGAGTTAACAGCCACAGGACTCCTCTGATAAATATGGAGTCATCAGCCTCTTCTTTTCACCTGCCAGCCAACAGATTCACTGGGTTGGAGGTTGACTTTACCGCATACAGCACATGCCTACATACAAATATTGCTTATGCACATTGTATTTGATTCAAAGGTCATTTTGTCAAATATTTTAGTAATAAAGTTCTGTGTGTACTCCAGCCAAGGAGCTATTACCAATGTGCGTAAGGTATTCAAACAATCTCAGATGTCTCAGGATATGAACAGATTCCTGGAAGCAGTAGAATAGTCTGATGTGGAAGTGTTGGAATTAATGCCAGTAAAGTAGCTGTAAATGATTTTGCCCAACATCAATCACCCGAATATAGGCCACGTGAAATATTTAGACCACTTGTCAGCAAAGTAGCAAACTGACACCCTCACAGTTGCAAAGCTACCGTCTTGAAAAGTAAATCACTCTTGTTCGTCATCAATCCATCGAGAAATCCATCTGAGAGTGCGAAGCAAAGTTTACTCCCTTCTTCTCACATGAACACGATGGTTCTACCAGGCAACCCTGTGGCGCTTGCTCTCATGGAGGTGTGTTCCTCTCACATCACTACGTGTCACTGAGATAGATGAATGACCTGATTTTAACACACTCTTGTGTGTGACCAGACTTTAACACTGTGGGTCTGGGATTCATGTTTGAAGCACATCTGCAAACAGTTCAGCTAAAGGTCCCACACACAGGACTGGTAGATGTTGATGGAAACTCTCCTGCTATTTCAAATCTGATGCTGTTTCTGTGGTCTGCAGCAGCGGTCAGTGTGTCTGGTGCACATTTCAGAATTCATACCGGAATTTAGTGGAACTTGAATCAAGCTTTCAGCATGAAAGATAATGCACTAGTGTCAACACTTTGTATATTAGAACCACAGTGTGAAGTGTTGTTTTTGCCATGAATCATGGAAACAGTGAGTCAAACATCTGATGTTAGTACAGTACCAAACAGCAACCAACAGTAAAGCCTTCATTTGTGAATGGTGGAGTGGGTTTTAATTAAAAAAAAAAAAATAAGTGACTGATTTCTATAATGTATACTTCTTTAAAATCATTGATCCATGGCATGAACAACATGGTGCACCATTTTCATTTTCCTACCTTGTCCTCTGCTAAAGGTCAGCATTAATGCCTTCTTTGGGCTCTTTCTTCAACAGTCTCCTAGCAACCTGCCATTCTTTGACTGTCCTTATTCAAGGTAATTACCGTGAAGAAGATGTCTTCACCAGTTGATGTGTGTCTATCTCTTCTTTGAATTATAACATGAATTAATGAATGATTGAATTATTACCTCTCATGTGTTGTTCAGATTTTTAAATCTGATAGGAAGTGTTTAACAAACTGACATCTGTGGCTAAAATCAGTAGCTTAACTCTGCATTGATTCCAACCAGTATAATCCCCTTTAACAGCTTGTCTCGTAAATCTGTTGACTATTAAATGAACAGTGTTTAGAGAAATTCAGCATGTTAGCATCACTTTATACGCTGTAAAGGACCAATATGTAATATAGTTACTGTAATAAATCATAAAGTGACCTTTATTTGTCATTAGAAATTAAGGAAATATGCTAAATTGAAATACTGGCTTCTCCGACAGCAATGCTACGGCCAGTATGTTCTCCTTTGAGATTTACACTTGAAAGTATTGCTGCATTTTGGGAAATGGGAAATACACTCCTTTGTTGTCTGTTCCTTCAGTGCCTTCAAATAACTCCACAATGCTCATTTGTGTTTTAGCCTACTTGTTAGCTAGCAAGCTATTTCATGTAAGAATCACCTGCAATTTGTTTCTTCAAAGTAAAGACGTGCAAAGCCTACAAACCTGTTATTGGCACAGCACTTAGTAGGACCGGCATGCAGTTACTGCGCGCAGCTCTTGTAAATAACTCATGTAAGCTAATGCTCTTACAACAGCAGTGCCATGCTAACATGCTAAATAAACTAGATAAAACATTTCAATTTAAAGTTATGGAGTTTTGAAAGGTCTTTGAAAGATGCTAGAAGCTAGCAGTCTAACCCTGATTTCAGTATTCTGCTAAGCTAAGTTAATGCATCTTCTCATCCAACTCACAAGACTCAATGTTCATCAATGTTTTTATATTAGCAATAGATCAAATAACTATGTGTAATATATCATCACTTGTAAAAACCCACAGAAAAAAATATCACCTAACTCTGCTGTTCCACTCAACACTACAGAGCATTTTAGCATCTTTCAGCTCATTGTTTTGGTTTTATTGTTTTGGTTCACTCTCACCGCTCTCATTGACCTCATTCCCGGCCGCTGGAAGTAGCCAGTTTTAGTGAAAAAGCTCTGATAAAGCAAACTGTACGATACCTGACCAGCACCAAATGGCAGACAAATTTGCCATCCGATACTTATTGCCCTGTAATCACATAAAATACTAGGGCTGTCAAAGTTAACGTGTTTACGCAAATTTGTTTAATGCCACTAATTTCTTTAACGCATTAACACAACTTGCTATTTTTAGGTTGTAGCAGGCTCAGTTTTAAAGCTAGCAGTGATACTGGCATCATATGAAACAAGAAAACCGAAGTAGGGATCTCCCTCCTTTCCTTGTCTATTTTTGTCTCTGTGCTGTTTTGTCAGTCCGTCTTTGTCTCCTTGCTGTTTGGAGTTTATTTACCTGCTACCTGTTTGCCAGTTACCCGCCTAATGTTACCTGCCTGCCTTTGGACCCATTTTGGATTCTCAGTTTTGTAAGCCTTTTGTTTATTAAATCTTTTTTCTGCACCAGTCAGCCTGCTGTTGTCTGCTTTTGGTTCCTCCCTGCTTGATCTGCTCTAACCATAATATTGGTAGTTGTAAAGGTGGAATTCTCTTTTTCGGAGCCAGGAAACAAGAGTATGCCTTTGGACAAAGAATTTCAATTATACATCCATGAAGACTTTGGATTATTGTGATTTGCTGGTCTAGGTGTCTGTTAAAATGTAGCTAAATTTGGCTAAAAACGTTTTTAGACATCAAGCCTACATATAACAGTTGTTTGATGGCAGTTTGAAGACTATATTCCACACACAGCAGGCTCTGTAGAATAATTTCTTCAGATCTGTGTCTGATAAGAGGCCCTCCCCTCCCGCACCTCTTCTTAAATTTTAATATGCCATTTTGAGGATAACCCTATTTTCCGTGTTTTAGCATTAGCCTCCTCATCCCTCAATGGCCACGCTTGTTTCACATGCTCTCTATCCCACTGGTAAATGATTCTCAACTACATGATCAAAGTCATTTTGAAGATCTAGTCCGTGGTTCAGGTTTGCATGGTAGACGGCACACACTCATGCTCCTGGCACGATCTCCCGTTCTCACAATATCCATGCACACTGCCAGCAGAAACCTAATATGTGGATTAACCTCGGATTTACATCTTGGAATGTGGCACCTTCCGAGGGAAAATGTGAGCGATGCCGGCTCGCATTTGAAGAAATCATTAACAATTAAGAGCAGGAGTAAGGGATGACTCAAAATGGTTGCAGAGCAGCACGGAAGCAGCAACGCCAACTGAAATAGTAATGTGTTTTCTTGTGTAGCTGTCAGTTCTCTTATCTCATTTCCTTTGAGTGGCAAAGACTTGACGTAGGATTCCAACAATGTGGATAATGTTCTATTCCTGCTCACAGAAACAGTTAATGGGAAAAATACATCCTGACATGGATTTCACATATGTTATACCTGTGATATTCCACATTTGCATCTACCTTTTTGAAAAATGTTCCAATTGTATCCATAGAACAAGTCCTTGTCTATCTGTGATGACACAACACAACCTCACGGCAGTTCGGGAAATACTCATGAAATTTAATCTATTTGATTCGTGTATATAGACACAAATTTCCCTTTTTTTCATGATGCTCAGCATGACTTTCAACAACGCATTTTTCGTGCTTTTTCCTACAAATGTCCAGCAACATGTGACGCACGTGTCAATTTCGATCAACTTGGTTAGGTTTAGGCAACAAACTACTTGGTTAGGATTAGGGAAATATTGACTTGGTTAGGCTTAGGCAACAAAACTACTTTGTTTTAGGAAAAGATCGTGGTTTGGGTTAAAATAACACCAGAAGTGCCGTAACTTAAGTACGGAAGTTACGTTACAAAAGCTGCTTTGACAGCTTTAGGAAGAGATTGTGGTTTGGATAAAAACAACACTGGAAGTGCTGTAACTTAAGTATGGAAGTTACGTGACAAATAAACCAACTTTGACTTGTGATTTCACTAGTGACACGAACAGCGGTCTCCTGGGCGAAAGTCTTGTGTTTTTTGACCCATCCCATCCACCACGACCTCCTCCTTAACTCGGTGTTCGCCGCTCTTTATATTTCACATTTACGTGGATTACAAACAAATTGATTTTTTTTGGCACGTCACCACCCCTTCTCTGCGGAGGACTAAATTTACTTTTTCTTTTAAATTATTTATCAAATGAATAGCCAATGAAGGGAAAGAAAAGTGATAATACTAATAAGAATCATAATCTTAGTAAAGTCATATTACTTGGAAAAAAATAAAATAAAAAAATAATAATAATAATAAAAAACAAAACAAAAAAAGTATGGGCGAATAGGTTGACCACCTTAACAACATATAAACCAATAAACAGACAACAAAAGTGACAAAAAAACAATATTCAAGAGTGGACATGGACACATTTATGTAACCAGACAAATATCAACAATGACAGAAAACAACAAGCTGTTCAATGTCTAGCCATGGTTGGTGGGATGGAGTTGAGTGAAGCCATGTGGTGATGTATGTTCATTGATTAGCTATGTAGTATTTGTTAAAGTTTGGGGCATCTAGTCCTCCTAAGGATTTTGATCTTTGAAGGGTTGTCAGTTTTATTCTTATTTGTTTGTTTTCCCAGTAGAGTGGTGCGATGAGTGTGTCCAGATTTTTAAACCAGTTGGATGTTGGTGGGATGGGGATCATGTTAAACAGATAATTGATTTTTGGTAAGATTATAATTTTTATGGTATTGATTCGTCCTAATAGTGTTAAGGGGTGTGTTGTCCAGCGTGTGAGATCTTCTTCTATGCTTTTTAACAGAGGTGTATGGTTTAGATGAAATAATTCTGAATAATTCTTGGAGATATGTTAATTCCTAAGTAGGTGATATTGCCGGTGAGAAAATTTCCTATATTAGATCTGATATTTCCTGTATTTCCGTAGACTGGTAAAATAGTTGATTTGGTCCAATTGATTGAGTAGTCAGATATATTAGAGAATGAATTGATGAGTTTTGTTACTTCAGTGAGAGATTTGGTTGGATTTTGGAGGAATAAAATGATATCATCTGCATAAAGGCTTATTTTATGGGTTGTAGTAGATTTGGAGATGTCAGTGATATTATACTGTCTGATTGCTGCTGCTAATGGTTCCAGAAAGAGGGCGAACAGTAGTGGTGAGAGAGGGCAACCTTGTCTTGTTCCATGGAGTAAATCTAAAGTTAAGTGATGTTATTCCATTGGTGATGACAGCGGCCAGTGGTGAGTTATACAACATCTCTCTACTACTACTCGAACGCGCGGAACAGAAACTCTGGAGCGTGAGTTTTACCCGGACTAAGTCATATCTGATGCCATAAGAGTGTTTATCGCTGCATATATGACCACACTCCATCATAAACAATACAGAATTAATGATATCTAATGCTATAAGAGTGTTTATCACTGCATATATGACCACACTCCATCATCAACTATACAGAATTAATGATATCTAATGCTATAAGAGTGTTTATCACTGCATATATGACCACACTCCATCATAAACAATAGTGAATTAAAGCATATGGTCAAAGTGTGTAAGCCTTCACTTGTGAATTTTAGTCTATGTGCCTGCCCTGTAGGAACTAGCATAAGCAGCAGTTGAGGATTTACCAACAGCCTTAAGATGGAACATTACATTTACATTACAGACATTTGGGATTTTATTTTTGTAATTTATTTTTCCTTATTGACAATATGTCAGTATTTGAGTGCCTTAACTGTTATAGTAAGAATTATGACCAAAGAGCCAGTGTTGAATGAGTGGGAGATAAAAAAGCTATACGTTTTTTTAGCATAGTTCTGGTTGAATTTAAGCTTTAATGTACGGCCTTAGTTTATAATTTCATCATATTTATATGAAAATAACAAAGCTGCATTTTTTGTTTGTTCTAATTACTCTAGAAGACCTATTATTTCAATTAAGATTTGTCAATGAAGAAGAGTTTATGTTCCTGATGTAAGCCATACTTTTATTAGGGCAAGCATGTATTAGCTTATTTTTGACAAATAAATGAAAAGCATGTTGAAATCAGAACATGACCTCCTCGCTGTAACATAAATGTACCGAACTGACCCGGAAACCGTGAACCCAAAACGGATATGAACAGATATGAACCGAACCATGAATTTTGTGAACCATTCCACCCCTAATATATAGTATATATATATATATATATATATATATATATATACATCCACACATTGCATACCTCTATGCATGTCTACAATAATAATAATAAAAGTAGTAATAGTAGTAATAATAATAATAATAATAACAAATCAACAATAAATATATAGAACTTAACGCATTTGTTTTGTGTAGTAGGTAATATTGAGTAGTAGAGATATTACTAATAATGATGATAATAATAATGCTTTCCATAAACAAAAAAATTCTAAATAAATAAAAAGGAAGTTGAACAACAGTACATACAAATTGATATCGTGCTGACCATAATAATAAAGTGTGAAATTTGTATCTATGTACACAAATCAATACATTCAATTTCATGACTATTTCACAAACTGCTGTGCGACTGGGCTGGATGACAATATATACTTACTGTACATTGAGTGGCTCTGCTGTGTGAATGGAGGGTACTCCCTTCTGTGTTGCTTGACTAATACTGTATGAGCTAATGTACAGTATCTTCTTTTAGGAGAGAGAAACAAAGAAAACATCAGGATGAGCAGAGTGCAAGCCGACTGACATCGCTTTTAAATTGTTGAAATATACAGTAGCAGCAGAAAATCATCAGGTTAAAAGGTTAGGGGGTCATAAATCAGACGTCCACTTTATATTTAGTCTTTTCTCTAAGGCAGTGCTCAGTGGTGCTCACCTCGCTCTCCCAATCTGCTCATGTTTTATACATGTCACCCTTCACACTGTGTCTTCATCTCGCATATTCCCCAGGCATACATCGAAAAACTGGAGAGATCTATGTTTTGTTTCTGTCAAATGTTTTTCTCCAGGGCAGAGGTTGGGCAGCCTGATCATTTAGGATATGAGGAAGCGAGACGTTGGGTCCCTGAGCACAGTTACTAACATGTCCACAGGCCTTCGGTGATGCTGTAGAGTCTTCCTGCAGAATTAGACATCTTAACCCTTTAATGGCTTTATCAAGCTTTGGTAGAGCTTTCCAGGTGGTTTCTTTCTAGGAAGTTAGGGGTAGAAATTGCTCTGGGCGTGTGGCCTGTTTATGGGGAAGTTTTCAGTTATTGTTGGGGCGGCAGTAGCTCAGTCCCTGGGGACATAGCTTGGGAACCAGAAGGTAGCCGGTTCAAGTCCCCGCACAGTCCAAGTACGGAATGTGGACTGGTAGATGGAGAGGTGCCTGTTTGCTGCCTGGGCACCACCGAGTTGTCCTTAGGCAAGGCACTGACACCATAAAAAAATTGCTCCCCAGACGCTGTATAGTAGCTGCCCACTGCTCCTAATATACTAGGATGGGTTAAATGCAGAAACTAAATTTCACTGTGTGCTGTGCTGTGCTATGTACGATTTGTGACTGTAAAATTGCATTTACATTTAGATTATTAAAGTCTCTGCTTCGCGTCAGGCCGAACAACACCCCTTAGCTATGATGTAATCACAACATCCCACGGCCTGAGGTGAGCTATTGCTTAAGTATAAACAGCAAGAAAGTCCACAAAGGGAAGGCGGGAGTGGTGGTGGATGGGTCAAACAACACAGGACTTTCACCCCGGAGACTGTTGTTCTGTCCAGTGTGAAACCAAAAGTAAGTGAGTTTATGCTTGTTATGCAATGTTATTACGCATATTAAGTAACGTTACGGAAGGAAGTCTGCTGATGGTAGTTAGGTTGTTCCGGTTGTTCCGTTACATCGTTCCGTTATTATTTTAACAAACTATGATGTTTTTTCTAACCTTAACCAAGTAGTTATGTTGCCTAAACCCATCGTTTCACAACGTTAACCACGCAGCATTGTGCGTTTCTGCAACCGTGATACGAGGCTGACATGAAACCTATTCATGAAATGTATTTTTGGTTCAGAAGCGTAGAGCTGTCAAAGTTGCCACTAATTATTTTAACGCATTAACGCAATCGATTTTTCGGAGGTTGTAGCAGACTCAGTGAAGATACTGGTATCATATGAAACTAGAAACCCAAGAAATCCATTGGTACAAATCATGTCATACTAGCTTGTCGCAAAGGAGGTTAAATAACTCTTCAAACTTAAGAGAAGTATTGTCATGGCATTGCATTTTCAAATGTGTCCCTTGACCTCTGACCTCCAGATATGTGAATGAAAATGGGTTCTATGGGTACCCACGAGTCTCCTCTTTACAGACATGCCCATTTTATGATAATCACATGCAGTTTGTGGCAAGTCATAGTCAAGTCAGCACACTGACACACTGACAGCTGTTGTTGCCTGTTGGGCTGCAGTTTGCCATGTTATGATTGGAGCATATCGTTTTATGCTAAATGCAGTACCTGTGAGGGTTTCTGGACAATATCTGTCATTGATTTGTGTTGTTAATTAATTTACAATAATAAATATATACATACATTTGCATAAAGCAGCATATTTGTCCACTCCCATGTTGATTTGAGTATTAAATACCTGACAAATCTCCCTTTAAGGTACATTTTAAACAGATACAAAATGTACAATGCAAATATTTTTTTCTGGCGACTGGGTTGCAGATATAATACTACATAGATTGCACTGCATACTGTATATGACTTTTTGATATTTTTACCATGACCATTAGTGAACTTTTAGGCATGACAATGGCTGTCTGGCACTTTTTATTGTTAGTGCCCAAAAAATCCATTCCTTTTTTTTCAGGATTGCACCTTTCAAAAGGATAAAACGCAAGTGTATGTCAGTGAATAGTACTGCCATCTCACTTTCAGTAGAGAAAGAACAATATTTCCAGCTTACATTATGGAAATCGGAGGGTTTTTTTTGCAGAGATTCAGAATGCAATTTAGGTTTTTAAGTCATGATTTGCATCTACAACACTGCTCACAGTGGAATCCTTTTATACTGTAGGCAACCTCAAAATTGCATATTACCATTTGGCTGTTGTTTTTGGCCGAGTGTGCATGCGCTTCCAAAACCATCAGCCCCCAGGCCGGGATCCCAGAAGAGATAAGGGATGAAGAATAGATGGCATTCTGAGCTCTCAAGCCTCACGCACATGTTTTTATTTTTACCTCCAGACTTCTTGGGAGCCATCTGTTCAAACATTTAAAGAATACCTTGCTCTCGCCAGCCAAGGAGAGTAGAGCAGCTTGACCAGCAAACATTACGAATGCGCTGTCGAGTAAATGTAGCTCCCAAGATAAAAGGGCAAAGAGATTTGTTTGAGAGGAAACCAGGAAATAAGTCTACTGTTACTAGGAATTCATCTGATAGGCTTTATTCGAACCCGCATACTGTAATAGTCTGTACTGATTTGGCCTAAATGTAGTATGTTATATGCTCTATGCAAACAAAAGCAAAATCTACAGTTTGTCAAAAATACCCACTTGTCGTACTGATTTGGAAAAAATCTCCAGTCTGCATCGTACCAGTCTACCTCGCCTATACTATATATATTTTGACAGTTTTACGATATTAGATGGCAAATCGAACATTTGCTCCAACGTTTTCGGAGTTTAGAAGCTCCACAACCTGCCGTGACAGCTAGCCAGCGCCTGTTGGGGATGCTACCTCGCCAGCCAGGCGGTCGCTCTCACAGACCGCTATGGCTGGAGATCTCTCATGAGACCGGTCTCGTAGACAAGAGGCTTTTATTTCCTTGTTGATGGATGGTTTGTTTAAACACAACAACAACACAGATGTCCATTATAAAATTAACGGGAACCAGTGATTATCTGCCTTTTTGGTGTTGAAAAACTCCACAATTGCCCGCGGGCGTAGCTCGCTTGAGAGCTGGACAGTCACGCTCACAGACCGGCTACAGAGCATGGATGTATTAAGAGAACTGGATACAGCGTTGGAGGCAGGGCCCCATTCATTCCTATGAGAGTTGCTCAGTGGCGCATGATGTCAATATGGCTCGACTTCCGAGTGGAAAAGTATCCGGATCTTCCGCAACCATTGGGCCCATAGAGCAGGCGCAGTAGCGTCCACTCGGTCATATGACTTGGTCACAGGGTCACAGCCGTCACGCTGTCGTCCAGCTATCTCCACCTCCCAGCCCTCGCTCCAGCCTCGGTCTGGGTCTCATTCACATGAACGGAGGAAGGACAATAACTCTGGATTCATCTATTAGTGCATTTTACAACTTTTTTGGAACTAATGATTTAAATAAGGACTCTTAGAGTGTTAATACTGGGTAGTTGATTCATCTAAAAAACAGTTACAGATGAAATGAGTTAGACAGGCTCAAATGAGTTACAGACGTATCTTTCCAAATGTAAGTCTATGGGAAAAAGTATTTTTGGGCCCAATGGCATCATTGTGATGGACCCGGAAGTTGCAGTACCACCGTTTGGCCACTACGAGAATTGGCATCAACGACTGGCGCTCTTCCTGGGGCTTGCTACAGAGCAGCAGAGTGGCGAGGGAGATACCTGCTGAGACAACATGACCCTTTTTAACATTACTCTAATATCTGGAGGGAGATCAGTCCACTATTTAGTTACTGTAACTGAAAAAGCAGTTTAAGTAAATTTTGTCGAGCAGTGTTTTATATTTACCGTCTCCCCTTGTTGATGATCCTGCACCATGAGCTGTTAGAATAAATAGTTTAAGGGGTGGTGGAGCTAAACCTGCAATATCTTATAAAGTAAAGAAACATTGGTCACATTTTATTTTTCAATACTGAGGAACGCAGTATGCAGTATGTACTGTATACTCTATACTGTATACTGCGTTAGTCAGTAGTAATTAGTAGGCGTTTTTTAATACAGTCATAGTGTGGAAGAACACAGAGGACGTGATGATATTGCTCAAGAGCATCTACAAACATGTTTTAATCATATGCATCTGACCAGCTGGGTTAACTTTTGGCCAATGGAAGAATTGATCCACTTCCTGCTGTTTTCACTGCAAAAGCCTCCACTGCACATATTTGTGGGCCTCTCAGGGAACAGCCTGTTCTTGGCATTGTGTCTCAGGACCAGACAGAACATTCAAACATTGTATGGAAGATCCAGAAAAACAGAGCGAGACAGTGGACTGGACTGATCACACTAAATATAACTAAATCTCTCAGTTCCTTTTCTCCTAATATCCCTCTCTGAATTACAGACCACTTAATGACCGTTTAATGCATTCTGAGATGGAAGGTAAAGTAGAATAAGAGCTCCAAAGTCATATTATCTGTTTAATTCAGATATGAACGAACACCATTGAAGCTCATTTACTGAAGAATGTTATCAGGTTCAAGCTTCTAGTCTTAAAGACACTTTTTTTGCTTTTCTGTCTCTCTGTTCATAATTGGCTTTCTTAAGCAGATGGCAGTTTTTACAAAAAGCCAAATTATGACACTGAGTGCCTCCCTCAAGACTTCTCCGCCATTTTCTGAGAAAGCCTCGGAATAGATCCTGACAAGCCATTACTGTTCTTCACTTTCCCCTGTTTATTTCTATTTACAGCAGTTAATACAATTATTCCCAGTCGTGACCTATTTAAGCGGTGCATGCTACGAGCCATTAGCATTCAGCAAGTCTACAAAGTTACCACATTGATGGATTTGTGAAAGGAGGTTGTGTTTTTTAGTGCGCGCGTAGGTGGAGGTTCAGAGGCCTCCTGTTTGTCTTCATTTAACTGATTTTCTGTTGCCATAGGAGCAGGCGTCTTTTTTTTCTCCCATGAAAGTGCAGCACTTCAGAGCGCACTGTCTGGATTCAGATCTACAAGAAGGTGTCAGGGGAGTTGTCCAGGATTTTACACTTATCATCGCTTCCATTAGACGACTTGCAGCTCACTTTGGAGAAAATGTTTATTTCAGAACGTCTTTATTATTGCAGAACCATTCATGAGTACATAGTAATGTGGATTTAGCAGATCTTGAAAAACAGCATATACGCATATACATATATATATATATATATATGTATATATAGACATATATATATATATATATATATATATATGTAGGATTCGTTTATTGCCATTGTTTTGTCATCCTCGTAACTTGATATCTTTTGGAAGATTTTGTAAGCTTTTTGATTTGAGACAATAAGTGAAAAGGCTAATTCTCATGCCTGCACTATGTCCTCCTCCACTGAGGGTGCTCTGCTCTACACAGTATGAAAGGATGATCTGCTCTACACAGTATGAAAGGATGATCTGCTCTAACTTGTTAACTAGTTTTCATGCACTGTCAGTGGCAACACTTGGTGTTAAAACTGACTCAGGTTGGTGGATGTGTGTATAGTGCAGTAGCCTATTGTTGGTAGCTTAATGGTTATTGTAACAATAAACCTACTAAAGATCAGCATACAAGCAATGTGGATGGTTCTATTTCAGCCCAGTCGCACAGCAGTTCATGAAATAGTCATGAAATTTAATGTATTGATTTGTGTACATAAAAACAATTTTCTTCATTTTTTTACGTCATGGTCAGCACAAAATCAATTCACATGTAATCCAGGAAGAGGTCAGGGTGGCTGGTGGGTTAAAAATCACAGGACTTTCACCCAGTGTTAGTGTCTCATGTGAAACCAAAAGTCAACGTTGATTCATTTATCACGTAACTTCCGTACTTAAGTCACAGCGCTTTCGGAATAATTTTAACCCAAACCGTGATTTTATTTTAAAGCTAACTAAGTATTTTTTATCATGTAACTTCTGTACTTAAGTTTCGCCACTTCCGGTGTTATTTGAACACAAACCACGATCTTTCCGTAAGCCTAACTAAGAAGTTTTATTAATACTGGAGCAAAAATTGACACATGCGTCACGTGTTGCTGGACATTCGTAGGAAATTGCATGAAAAATATGTTGTTGAAAGTCGTGCTGAGTGTCATGAAAAAAGGGAAATGCATGTCTATATACACAAATCAAATAGATTAAATTTCGTGAATATTTTACAAACTGCTGTGAGACTGGGTTGTCTATTTAGATTATTATTTTCCTTCTTGACACAATATGTGAACATTTATTTCAATTTAGTTGAGGTCTCCACAATCTTTCTGCGTACACCCTGGTAACTGCAGAAGTATCCCCTGAAGTACAAGTGCCTTGCAGGGAATCACTGCTGTATAGGGCCCTAAATTCACTTGATTCGGACTCACTGAGAAACAGACAATAAACATGTCTTATTACGGTAATCCACAGCCCAATCTTCTTTTAATAAAGCAATAAATAAATACTTCCCAGGGCAGTCGTGTCCATGTTGAAACAGATCATTGACAGTGGAGAGACCACAGTGATGCATGGCCTCCGTAGCAAACCGACTGAAACCAGAGACGGTCCTTGCTGAGCATTTAAATAACAGAAAAGCATGTTGCAGGTGATGTCATCGTAACCTCAAGATCACACTGAAAAGATGACTGGATGTTTCTATTAAAGGTCTTGTGTGATCTGATCTATCCCTTTCAACAATGCCAGTGAGTCCTATTAAAAAGTGGGTCAATGGAGCTATTTTTAGTAGCCATTGCACACCCCTTTTTACAAACAAGCAAAGGCACAAATCCTGGATGAAACGTCACCCAGCTACACTGAACAAATATTCGGGGGAAATGAAGGTGTTCGACTTGCCGGTAAATGGGGTGAACTATTTATCTGGTTTCAAAGTTCACATTCCTGTGGAGATGAGAAGCTGCGTGAGGGCATGAAATGACTGAGGGTGGGGGGTGGGGGCTTTGCCTCCTGGATTGGCTTTGATAAACTGGGGACTTGTAAGATTTGTAGGGCTCTCTGTTCTAAAGTGGGCTGCTGTTTCATCATCTCCAAGTCCCGATGCCTTGCGTGGCTACCTTGTTGTAATTCCTCCTCATTTTCTGGGTTTCTCTCTGATGTCGCCTTTCATTCCCAGAGAAAGCACTTGAAAAGAAGTGTTTGCTGCCTTCCCCTCCGCTAGAAGTGACACTGTGGGCGATGATGTGATGGAGGCGTTCCAGAGACAACATCCTCACATGCACCTTACTGGATTAATGTTCCACAATTGCATGCAAAAGTTTGGCAACTAAAGAGAGCGTAAAGTGGCATATGTTGGAACCGGAATCTGAGCTATGCAGGAAACCCATTTATTCAACAAGAAATAAAGGGGATGAACAATAAAACTTAGGCAGGCTTGTTTCGGTATTACACACCGTTAATGATGGCGGGGAAGCAGCGAATTGCTGCTCGTCCTGCAATCAAGCTAAATAAATCACATGAGGCTGTGCGCTGCCCCAACAAACGGGCTAGAGAATGTCAGTGGAGCAGAAAGCGATTTTGCGGCAGAGCAGAAAATGCACTGTATTCCTACAGGCATTGCATGACAAATCTGTGAACTTCTACTAAGTAGAGGTGGAGCATTGTTTGTAGGAATTCCTGAATGTCTGTTTCACCTCAGGCAAACTAGACAGAAGCACATTATGGCTCATTTTGGCCTGCGACTGAAGTTTTACTAACTTACTTACTTTTACTTCACATCAAATTAAGGTGAAATGTTGCTGACGCTTAAAGAAAGAGTTGGCACTTTACATCGCAGGCTTCTGCAGGAGTGACTGTATACGTTTAAAGCGGCAGTAGGCAGAATGTTTTTGGCATCATTGGGCAAAAATTCCATAATAACCTTTCAGCATATTGTAATTGAAGTGTTCTGAGGGTGCTTTCACATCAGGGACCTGGCCCAGATCAGAGTACACTTGTCCCCAAAGTCCAGTTCATTTGATTAGTGTGAACTAATACCCTAATTACCCAAGTACCCTACTCGGGCGCGGTTCGTCGATCCGTTCCCGAGTCCACTTGGAAACTTGGTCTGGAGTACAGTTAATATGTACTTAGTACGGTTTGCATCAGGTGAGAAAGTCAACCGTACTGAAACAAGGAAGCAGACTGCTATTTAACGCGAGTAATGTTAGCAGTCAGTGAGTACTTTTGAAGGGACTGGGTTTTTTCAACGCCGCCGGTCTCCTCGGAAATCTATATATGCTTGCAGCATGCGCCAATTTCATCCTCTGAACTGCACGGCTATGGGTGATAAAGCAGGAGGGCAGGCGAGAGGTTACTTTTATAGACAAATATAGACTATACAAGACAATGGGGTTGAGCGATGTTTGTTATTTTATTTAGCTAATTTAATGGTCTGCCTGCGAAGAGCGATAAACGCTCAGCAGGCAGAGAGAGAGACAGCGGGGAAACAGAGTGTAGAGTCAACATATTTTCAAATATAACTCTGTAAAATTAGGGTTTATTTCAACCAAACCAGAGTTGGTAATTGTTGGAAAGACTAATGACGACAGTTTTGGTGAGTTTTATTTTGTTTCTGTCCAGTTTGAATGAAGCGTTTTACGATGCTCTGCCTCTAGAACAGCTGATCTCAACATAAACAAATACACGTGGACGATGATGCAAATGTACTCGGGTATGGAACAACTTTACTAGTGTGAAAGCTGAACAGCAGAGGAGTGGGGAGGGGGGGCAATCGTACTCGGGCATGACAAGGATCCATCGTACCAAATATGAAAACGCCCTGAGAGAAAACTAGACTTCTGCTTCTCCTCATGGCTCTGTTTTCAGGCTTTAGAAAATCTAGCCCGCGACGGGAGACTTTGACCAATCACAGGTCATTTCAGAGAGAGAGCGTTCCTATTGGCTGTTCACTCAACAGAAGCAGCTGTCAATCACTCACAAACTCTGATCAAACGATCAAATTAGGCAGCGCTGATCAAATTTAAATCAATATTCTGTTACTGTAATGCCCATTTCTCAGTATTGTACTGTTTAACTGTAAAATGAGAAAGTTTGCTCCGGCTGGTTGGCGGTGCTTGGTATTTCCTGAACAGATCTCAACATGGCTGCCGGGTCACAAACTTTCTCATTTTACTACAAGATGTTTCTGAAAACATTTGAGGCGAAATTGGCATTACAGTAACAGAATATTGATAGTTTGACCGTTTGATCAGAGGTCTCGAGTGATTGACAGCTGCTCAGAGACGACAAGGCTCCAGTCTGTGAAGACTTGCAGATGCCATTAAGAGCACCGGAGGACACGGAGGCCCATGATATTTTTCAGATTACCTGTCTCATGTACTACTGTCAGGATATAGTGACGGTTTTATAAAAATAGCTTTTTTAAATCATATTTGCTCCTATCTGCTATTACAGTTTTAAGTATGCCGGAGGACTTCAATTACATGCTGGTGACACCTCAGCACCGAGGGGGGGAAACGTGTAAAGACATTAGTTACCAAAAGGGAAATCACTGTTGTTGTTGCACTAGAGCAGTGCTGGGTTTATGAGTAAACCCTCAGCAGTCTAATAGACCTTCCAGTCATAGTGGCAGAGGTCGTATGTTTCCAGGAAACCCCGCTAATATTACCCACCTCGAGTTAAACTCCCATGATGTAATATTCGGTAAACCTCATAGAAGTTTCACATGTCTGTTGTAAGGTGAGCCGTGTGAGAAAAAAATGAAATGAAAGTCCAAACACAAGTTTCCCTGTTGAGGTTATGCAATATCAAATGAGCACGGCAGGACACCGATAAAGCCCAAAATAGACTGCCTTGCTCAAAGGCAGCAGTTAAGAATAAATGTGTTACTTGCCACCCTTAATTTGTCAGCTCTGATTCGGCTTTCATCCTCCTCCTGTTGGTAGCACATATCAAAGCAATCGTTTTCTGGCTACTTTTCAGTGCCAGTCTCACACTGAGCTTAAGGCTAAAGAGCTTCTCAGATGAGTCAAAAACATCACAATTTATGATGAATTATCTGATCGGTCTGATCTCCTGTTGCGTGCATGGACCAAGTGGGAGCAGTCAGTGTGTCCAGGGTGACACAGTTTGTCAAAGAGAAACAGTTTGTATTGGTAATGACATGTGCCAGGAGGGCTTGTCTGCTTTATAGTCAGAGGTGATGTGAGAAAGATGAGACAGAATCAGGATGGCAGGAGAGGGAAGAAAGATAGCAAAGACATATTGACATTAATGCATTTATTTACACAATAAACTGGAATGATAGGATCTATATTAATCATATACCTGTCAGGTTGTTGGCTAATAGGCTGGCGAGTGAGTTAATACATGTTAAACATGTTGTAATCACACATGTAGAACATGAATTTGTTCCCTCTGGTCCCGCTCTCTGTGCTCTGCTGGTGTTGTGTCATCACTTGAACAACACTGCCACTTAGTGGCTGGATCATTTCTCCCTCTGGACAAAACATTGCAAGGTTGGCTTAAGCACACTCATGCAGCTCTTAGCCCTGTGTGATATTTGCACCACAACTGAACTCATGAGGATCACTTGAGATTTAGCCCCGTGGGGGAAAACGCTTTGCATGCTTAAATGTGGGGTACTGGGAAGGAATTTGCAGAGAAAGTCTTGTTTGAACTGCTTGTATCCCCCCTTCTGATGTTGTGATTTAATACCATGCTATTTATTATTACTCAAGTGCTATTTACACAATCTTGTACCACCAATGTCTGCAAAGTCTACTTTCCAACTTTGCTGTTAGGACCCTGGGTCATTTTGTATTCTGGTACCTGACTAATTTTGTGGTGATGGGTCAGTTGTTTTTCCCCTCCCCTCAGTGCGTACCTGTGTGTGTGTGTGTGTGTGTGTGTGTGTGTGTGTGTGTGTGTGTATGTGTGTGTGTGTGTGCGTGCGTGCGTACATGCGTGTGTGCGTGCGTGTGTGTGAGAGAGAGAGAGAGAGAGAGTGTCTTGAGTGACGAGAAACAGGGCTGCCTGGGGATTGGTCCATTCAAGGAGATTGCTGCCTGATGATTGGTCCACTGGATGACATCAGCCTTTTTAAACTCCAGCTGCCAGCATCTCTGCCCTCTTCACCTCTACCACTCCCAACAAAGCCAGCAACTGGGTCTGTGTATTTGAGAACTAATTGATAGTATAAATTGGTAAATTGTTTGTCTAACAAAACATTTGATCATTTGATAGGGTTGATATTTGGAACTGTATAGTTTTGACTAATTTGTGTATATTTAATTTTTTTGTCACTGTAATTATAGAATACTTTAAAGCAGTTTTGGTAGGAGTGAGAAGCCCTTTCCTTCTGTTCGCCAAGTGGCTGTTTTACTCTTGTTTTGATGGTAGGAGCTCAGGTTAGAGACTTGTCTCTTGTTTAACTTTTAATTTTGGTTTAGGGAAGGTTAGATTTAAAAAGTTTGTTGTTTTGGGCATGGCTCAACTCTTAAATTGAAAATAAACTGCTCCTTGTGTGTTCTGAAACCCTGTGTAGCTGGCCTTTCTTGAGAGTGGGAAGAGTGGGAGTCCCACATCGTGTTATATCTAGGTTCCCCTAAACCGGGGGCACACTTAACTGTTGGGTTTCAGCCTCTGGAACTGTGTAAACCCTTTAAAATACTTGTGTCTGCTCTGACTCAGACTCAACCGCTTCTTGAACAATACAGTAGGCCTATGTCACTTTACATTGTGAGATTTCACCTGCTACAACGGCCCCAATTGACCACTCTTTGTGTATCATGTTCCTACACTGGAGTTCTACATTCGCTGTATAGTAATTTGATTGAATGATTTTAAGTATATTGAATTTGTAAGCAAGTAATGAAGGTCCTAAAACTAGATTTTGAGACAGACCATCTTTACCCAAGCAAAGTTTCCCCTTAGGGACAAAAAAGTATATCTTATCTTATCTCAATTCAATTCAATTTATTTTTATATAGCGTTAAATCATAACACAAGTTATCTCGAGACGCTTTATATAGAGCAGGTCTTAGACCGTACACCATAGTAGTCTTATCCCAGGGCCACGAGATCAGGTATCTAAGCAGGGCCCACCTTAAAGACATGTACATGTCAGTTGATTGCCTATTGTTACTTTGGGGTGATTTTTCCAAAACAAATTTTCAACAAATCATTTTACCACAAACCACATACTTATTGTCACAAAGTGAACAAGAAGTTGTCAGGGCCCTTGGGGTTCTGGGGTCCCGAGGCAGGTGCCCAATTGCTGGTTGACAATCCAGCTTGGCTGTCACCTAAATCTAAGACCTGTTTTGGGACAATTAACTTATTCTGATAGGAAAAGCTCCAGTCTTAATAACAGTTTCAAGGAATAGTTCAACATTTTTGGTAAACAAGCTTATTTGCTTTCTGACTGAGAGTTAGACAAGACAAATACCAAATGTCTGTTTATGAAGTATGAAACTAGTGCCAGGAGGCTAGCTTTTTTAACATAAAGGCTAAAAGCAGGGGGGGAACAGCTAGCTTGTCTTTCAGCTAGCTGTCAGTCTGTCCAAAGTTTTAAAAATCTGCCTATCGTAAGGTCGCCGCAACCTAAAGCCGCATTCAGAGTAGGAAGAACAGGAAAAACTCCTGTTACACTGACATGGGAGAGTTCACCCATTATTCCAAGATCCCAGCTGCTAGCCTCGAGGTCACACCAGCTAGTTTAAATTAGCTACTTTTGCTGTGTTGCGTATTTAAATATGGTTTCTTGTGAAACAAAAGATACAAACAAACACTGTAGGTTATAGCTATGTTTTAATCAATTGTAATAGTGTAACTATTGGATTTTATTTAGTGCAGCCACAGATTTGTTGACACTTCTATAGTTCTTTTAATGAAGCGGAAGTTATCGTAGCTGTCATAAATTCACCATATTTCAGACTCAGAATTACAATAGTGTTTCTGACTTGGCTGCTAGTTATTATGGCCTAAATAATATGATGTGAACACGGCATAATGCTGCAGACAAGACTCCAGGAAGTCACTGCGCCCGGTGTATGTATTAAACAAATGAGATATCTAGGCAGATAGCTAAGCTAACTGCCTTTGCCTTGAGATTTACAAGGAGTTACTTGCTGTTACTCCTTGGTCGCAGTGACTTCCTGGAGTCTTGTCATCTTGCTGGTGTATTTTTGAACTCTAGACAAAGGTTTGCTGTTTGTCCCTGCTTTCAGTCTTAGCTAGGTTAAGCTAACCTGTTCTAGCTTCATACTTAACAGACAGAGAGGAGTATCTTCTCACTCGACAAGAGAGCAAATACAGTAAGTGTAATTCCCAAAATGTCTAACTATTCCTTTAAACAAAATAAACTTTTAAAATACAGTTTTATTTTCCTTGCTGCTTTTAAAACATATGTACTACCTCTTTGCACTCAGCTAGTTTCACTTGCTACCTCTTAACCCCAGATGTGAGCCTATGAACCACAAGGCATTCATGTGAAACTTTGTCTCAGATCTGGACGTAATGGGTCAGGGCCTTGAACTTTTTATCTTTGAGAAATGACAGCAACATGTCACACTGATTTATCTTTGTACTATCACTTTCAGGCTAACCATGCACCAAGCAGACTCTCATGAAACTCTCCATCATTGACCTAAAACGTCCCTGTGAACCGGACCTGACAGGTCAGGTCTGGGCCTGCTGGTCATAACGGCCAAGGTCAAGTGAAACATTTGTCTGCAGTCATCTGGAAGTAGAGCCTCTGGGCGGTTTACAGTGTGGTCAGCTCACGGTCAGTATGTGCAGCTCTCCCACGCCACATCATTGTCAACTCAAGACAACATACACTGGTCCCGAGATGCACATTACTGTCTGAAAGAATTAAGTGCAGTACAATTGAAATGCAAAAGTTAACTTCAGATTAAAACTATGAGAATGGCTGTAACTGGACCAAAATGTCTTCATTTGACCCTTTTTTCTACTGAATATTTAATTAAGGAAATGTTGCCCTTCATACTAGTATATGTGATATATTCTCTTCTTGTCATGTACGTTTGCAATAATATCCAAATCATGAAACTAATACGGATGCTCTGACAACAATGCACCTTGTTTTTGGCTTGTTTTTCTATTATCTGTTAATCAATGGTCAAAAATGAAAGAAGGCCTTAACATGAGCTCAAGCCATTTGCCATGCTGGGCAACATTAAAGTCCTCTGGGGAGCATGGCTGGACTAAAACATTGAAGGTTAGGAGTTTTCCAGCTCATCAGGCTTCTGCTGAGTTAATGAACCCTCATAGCCCAGCCCCAGTGCTCTGGTCTGAGCATTACTCACGGGCTAAGCAGGGGAAAAAGAAGCTGCCAGTGTTGCTACGCCTCAGCAGGCCACTGCACACACAGATCATGATTGTGGAACTTATGGGGTCACAGAGGTCTACGCAACATCTGCTGATCCTGTGTGATATCTCAGGAGGGTTCAATCAGGCCTCGCTGCGATATGGATAAATAAACACAAACGTGCTGGGACATAATTGAATTACTTCAATCCACCAAGAACATTGAAGATGAAGGGTGGATGATGCCCCTGGACATGTTTGTGTGTATGTTTGAGCTGTAAAGTCAACTGATGTCATCGTGCAGAAAATGCTGTGGCCCAGATTCAACCAACTCACGTTGGTTTCCACAAGTGTACATCATGCCCAACATGAAGAAATATAAGTTCAATACATAATTTTCATTGAATTTTCCAAGTTATTTACAATAAAGTATCCCAGCAGACAGACAAAAGGACTAATACACATTATATTTCTCCCAGCTTCCAACAATACATTCAGATGTTAAATAATAATGTAAATTTCAATAAAAAAGGAAACTAAATAATAGTGATACAGCTCCTTCACATCTTAAAGGAGTAATTTGACTTTTTGGGAAATATGCTTATAGTCTTTTTTCTTAGCATAAAGACTGGGAAGCTTGGGTCTGAAGTTAACAAAATCTGCCTACCAGCACCTCTAAAGCTCACTAATTAACATGACATCTCATTTGTTTAACTCATGCACACACACCAAAGTGTAAAAATGGAAATTTGTGGTTTTGTAGTTGGTTGTGTGGACAATTTCTTGGCTGGGTGCAGTTACTTCCTCTCATCACCAAGAGACTGCCTGGACCCTTCCAACAAATAGTCTCCTCATGTTGAACTATTCCTTTAAATTCCTGCACGGTCAGCCCAGTGACCATGGAAAGAAGATGTCCAGATTCTCCTCAAATTATCAGATTTTCCACTTATGGTAAATTAGATTTTCTATAGTTTTAAATTTAACATGAATATGTATAATTAGGATAAGACGACAGGCTAACATGTAAAGACAACGTAAGTGTTCGTAGACCAGGCAGCGTTTTCTGGCTTCCGGTGATAAATCTCTGTTGGACAATTACTATGAGCGACCCCTTTCACCTTACACATAGTCATTTCATCCATCGTCATTATAAACATTTTTTTATTATCGCAGCATTAAATTATAGTTAAAGGTGCTAAATTCAAAATTCAGAGCATTAATATAGCAGCAAACAACTATTAGCAATGTAAAGATATAGAGGAGTAATGTCTACCTGAGCAAAGAATGAAGTCACTATCTGTGTGTCTGTGTTGTAATCCGAGTTTCTCTGTGCTTTGTTTCTGTAGCTGGGCCTGCTGACGCGTGCATTCTAGTGCATGTGAGTATCTCTATTGTGCCCCAGTGGCTAATTAAAGGCAGCTGCTCTATACTGCGCTTATACAGCAGTTTAACGCCGTCCCGACCAGTGATGTCGTCGTTGAAGCGAAGCACCCACCCTTCAGTTCCCCACCAGGTAAACACTGTTAGCTCTGTCAGCACTGTTGCCATTGTTTGTTCTGTTCGTGCTGTTAGCACCGTTGGCAGCTAGCTGTCTCCATGTTGAGAGTTGTGTGGATGCAACAGATATTTCTGTAATTTCCGAATTGAGCACCTTTAAGTTTGGGGGCTTAAGTGAAAATATATTGTATTGATTTTTAATTAAACTCCTCATAACTGTTATATGTATAGTATATACAGTGCATAAAGTACATAGGCTGACATAATACACTACCTTACAAACTACCACAACAAACGCACACAAAACAGTCTAAGATACACTTAAAAATATGAAAACAAACATTAGCTGCACTTAGCTACAAAGGAGAACACATGCTGCACTACTCACCATAGTGCACTACATGCAGCTCTACTTCATCTAAAACATCCACCGGAAATATGACATGTATTATTTAACCTATTATTAATTCATGGTAAAGTCCATCGGTGATAAACATATATGTCTTTGGAGGGCACCAAAAAACTGCATGGAGAGACTGAAGCATAAACTTGAGGAGATCCAGTACCAACTGAAACGCTTACAGCTCGGCAACCGTGAACATTTCCTGTTCTGCAGTGTTGATTTACTTGGCCTAGATACAACAATATGGATTATTCTCATCCTCTCATCATGGGGCAAAGGGTTTCTAAGTTCACTGGTTTACGTAAAGCGTGTAGCAGCAGAAATCCAATGTTACGGTGCTGTCATGCTGAGACATTTTCATAAAACTACCACCAGGTCTGTGATTCAATTATGCTCCGGTCTTTAGTTTGCAGTTATCACAGAATCAAATAATGGAAAGAACAGCAAGGAGATTTACAGATTTCATGGAGATTTTGAAGAAATTCCAGCTTCTTGCACCAGTGCTTCTATTTGAGCAGAGGAAAAAAATCATTATTAAAACCATCACTGAAGGGAAGGAGCTCTGAATTGATTTGAAGTAATTACTTGACTGCAGACCAAAAAAAACACGGACTGCTGTGGACTGAAAGCCACCAGCCATTCAAACAATACTAAAGAGCTGTGTGAGTAGCTAAGCAACCGTACTTTAAAAAAGGATTTGTGGGAGGAAAAAGTATTTTTTTGGAGTTTACTCTGAGTTTACTCTAAGTTTGTCTGAGTTTAACATCAGGAAATTGCAGATCATCCAGGTTTTTATGTCCTTAAGGCATGCTTGAAGTTTAGTTAACTGGATGGTTTCGTCTGGCTTGATCGATAGATATAATTGGGTATTATCTGCATAACAAGGAAAGTTTATGGAGTGTTTTCTAATAACATTGCCTAAGGGAAGCATATATAAGGTAAATAGAATTGGTCCAAGCACAGAACCCTGTGGAACTCCGTGACTAACTTTGGTGTGCATGGAGGACTCATCGTTAACATGTACAAACTGAGATCGATCTGATAAATAGGACTTAAACCAACTTAGTGCTGTTCCTTTAATGCCAATTAAATGTTCCAGTCTCTGTAATGGGATGTGATGGTCAATGGTGTCGAAAGCAGCACTAAGATCTAACAAGACAAGTACAGAAACAAGTCCTTTGTCCGATGCCATTAGAAGGTCATTTGTAATTTTCACTAATGCTGTCTCTGTGCTATGGTGCACTCTAAATCCTGACTGATAATCTTCGAATAAATGATTGTTCTGTAGAAAGTCACACAGCTGACTGGCAACTGCTTTCTCAAGGATTTTAGAGGTAAAGGGAAGGTTAGGTATATAACTATAGGTCTATAGTTGGCTAGGACCTCTGGATCGAGAGTGGGCTTTTTAAGAAGAGGTTTAATTACAGCTACTTTAAAGGACTGTGGTACGTAGCCTGTTAGTAAAGACACATTGATCATATCCAGTAAAGAGGTGCTAATTAAAGGTAAAACTTCTTTAAGCAGTGTAGTTGGGATGGGGTCTAGGAGACAGATAGATGATTTAGATGAAGAGATCAGTGAAGTCAGTTTGTGGAGGTTGATGGTGGAGAAAAGCAGTCTAAATATATATCAGGTTGTACAGCTGTTTCTAAGGTTCCTAAGTTTGAGGATAAATTGGTACCAGTTGACGGTAGGAGGTGATTAATTTGTCTCTAATAGTTAGGATTTTATCATTAAAGAAACTCATGAAGTCACTTCTACTGAGGGTTGTAGGAATACATGACTCAATAGAGCTGTGGCTCTCTATCAGTTGTTAATGATTCTAAACTTAAATGCCATTGTGTGAGAGTTGTATTTTACAGTACCACTTAACAATTGCTCCACAATCTATACTTTATAGTGCTCCAGGGATGACATATTTTTGTAGGCCAACCAGGAAGTTAGCATCGCCCTGGGTTCCCTCAACAAAAAGCCAATGGGATTTATCTATTGGGTTTTGGATTATTGCAGAAAGTCTGTGGCAAACAGACGTTTATGATACTTACATATTTTGTTCAGCAAGATAATCTTTACAAATGAACACAGTTTTGAAGTGTGAATGCAATCGCCAGAAGTAAAAAGCTAACATTAGGCTATAAACGAACTACGCCACGGTTGCATGAGCAACCACAACGAGGCTGTAAAGGAGGAAGAGTCGGCGTGATGACGTTTATTAGTCTCATTTAGCCACTTGTTAGCAACTGCCTTTTTAAAGACACAAAGGCTTCAACATTCACAAATGGGGTATTTACTGATATATTTTATGTCCTAGAACAAAATGTTAAAATCTCTTAAGGTTGTGCTAACCACAGACCTTATTTCAGGCATCTAACTAAAAACCCATTCAAAAAAGCCCTTGACTTCCTGATGAGGGAACCGGAAGTGCTAAAAAAACGAACTCATTTCCATTTTTTAGAACTCATTACTGTAGCACTCGTTCCTTGTTCTTATACACCATTGACATATGTGTAAACGACTACAGTGTCACTAAAGGAACAGATTGTGAATGTGGTGAGTCACCATACAATAATTAATATGATCATAACCTCAACCTTCTAATGAGAACACACACAGTGGTCTAACCAGTTTGCCTTGATCATGCACATTTCTCTGAGACGGTTTGGTGACGAGTGGTCTGATGCAACACAGATGGATTCTATCAACATGACAGTAAATAAGAGCATTAATGTGAAAAATGTTGGCTATTACATATGTCCTAGAGGAGTTGTTGTCCTCAGTGGGGCCCTCCACTGTGGTCCTTGGAAGAATTAGGAAGAGTTAACACAAAACAAGCTAAAAGACTTGTCTTATAAAGCTTTCATGGCAAACTTGTTAGCAATTACTTATTTACTCATCATGTCCAATATTCACTCTTCTTTTAGCTCTGTTTTGGGTCTAAATTCCTGAGAAAAACATCCGTCTTAAGCTAGCGTGATGGACTTTTTTCACCAGATAGTTACTAACTTCATCTGTCTGCGTTTGGTTTGGTTCTGTGCAAAAAAAATGGGACCTTTTTTGGTTGAATTAGTCACCTTCTGTAAGGCGCCTGAGGCTCATTAGTAACATAAGAAAGCATAACATATTTCCATTTCTTTAAAGCACCAGTATAGCATTTAGGGGGATCTACTGGCAGACACAGAATATAATATCAATAAGTATGTTTTCTTTAGTATATTATCAACTGAAACAAAGAATTGTGTGTTTTCATTACCTTAGAATGAGCTGTCTGTACACAGAGAGGGTTCCCTCTTCACAGGGCCGGCCACCATGTTAAAAATATTGAGATGCAAGTGGAAACATGTAATGTCATGTCACAATGGGAACCCAAATTGGGCTGTGCACTTGATCTGTAAAAAAAACCCAAAACAAAACACACAAGCAAAAGAATAGAATAGAATAGAAAGCTTTATTGTCATTGTACATGGTACAATGAAATTTAGAGGGCTTCTCCTGATCAGTGCAGTTAAAAAATGAATAAAAACAAACAGACAGTTACAATACACATTCATTCCTCCATTTTACACAAACATTCACAACAATCACAGTACCCATTCGTTCCTCACATGATACAAATATAAACTGGGAAAAAAAAGTTCGGAAACTTGTTTTTGGTCGTTTATTTCTCTGTTGTCACAATGCTAATTGGCATTGTATTTTACATCGTTGGAAAGCCTGTTTATTTACCTTCACAATGATGTCCAACTTGTAAGGATCATGCATTTGTGGGATGAGCAGCACAGCTGATTATGTGGGTAAAGCCCAAGAAAAATTTGCCAAAATGCTCTACCAATGGTAAACAGTGTATTCTCATAAGGCTACCAGGAAGCCTGCAATGACTGTCCTTCACCGTCAGGCCCATTTGCGCTGGTGTCGACAACACAGACAATGGAACCTGAACACGTGGGGGAATGTCATGTTCAGTGATGAGTCCAGGTTCTGTCTGCCAAAGTTGGATGGCAGGGTCAAAGTATGGAGACGACGTGGAGAACGCTATACTGATTGTTGCACCGATGGAGTAACAGCTTTTGGTGGGGGCAGTGTCATGGTGTGGGAGGGCATCTCCCTCACTGGCAAAACAAGGCTTGTCATCATTGAAGGCCATCTCAATGCAATGAGATATCGGGATGAGATTCTGCAGCCAGTCTCGATCCCATATCTCCACAATCTGGGACCTAACTTCATCCTCCAAGAAACAACGCTCGCCCCCACAGAGCCAGGGTTATCACAGACTACCTCCACAATGTGGGAGTAGAGAGAATGGAACGGCCTGCCAAGAGTCTACACCTCAACCCAATTCAACACTTGTAGGATCAGCCTGGGCGTGCTGTACGTGTTAGAGTGACCAACACAACCACGCTGGCTGACCTGCAATGAATCCTGGTTGAGAAATGGAACGCCATCCCACAGCAACGTGTGACCAGGTTGGTGACCAGCATGAGGAGGAGGTGCCAGGCTGTTGTGGCTGTGTATGGATCTTCCACCCTCCTGGCTCCTGACGGTGGATTAAATGAATAAAGTGTAAAACAGACAATATGTCTTGTTTGTTCCTTGTTACTGATAGAGAGTTCAATCACCCAATCCACCAAACAACTCAGAACAAGAGTCAACACCAACAGGAGAATACACTGTTTACCATTGGCAGAGCATTTTGACAAATGTTTCTTGGGCGCTACCCACGTAATCAGCTGTGCTGCTCATCCCACAAATGCATGATCCTTACAAGTTGGACATCATTGTGAAGGTAAATAAACAGGCTTTCCAACGATGTAAGATACAATGACAATTAGCATTGATACAACAGAGAAATAATCCACCAAACACAAGTTTCCGAACTTTCTTTTCCCAGTATATTTGGAGTGCTTCTCCAGAACAGTGCAATTAAAAACTGTGGATAATTAGTGTAGCTATTTCACTAAAAAAAAATAATTATTGCACAAGAGTTCTTATGGCCCAGGGAAAGAAACTGTTTGTGAGTCTGGTGGTGCGAACTCTGATGGACCTGTAGCACCTGCCAGGGGGCAACAGGTCAAATAGGTGTTGTGCTAGGTGGGAGGAGTCCTTGATAATGTTTTTGGCTCTGTTGAGGCAGCAGGAACTGGAAATGTCCTCTAGGGAGGGCAGAGGGCAGCCAACAATCTTCTGGGTTGAGTTTATGACCCTCTGGAGAGCTCTCTTGTCCGCAGCTTAGCACCCAGCGTACCACACTGTGATGCCATACGTCAGTATGTTCTTGATGGCAGAGCGATAGAAGGCCACCAGCAGCTTTTGTCCCCGTTTGTTTTTCCTGAGTAGCCTCAGGAAGTGTAGACGCTGATGTGCCTTCTTCACTGTCGCTATGGTGTTAGTGGACCAGGAGAGCTCCTCCGTGATGTGCATGCCCAAGAACTTGAAGGTCGGGACCCTTTCCACGCAGTCTCCGTGGATGTGGAGTGGGGCAGGGTCTGCACTGTGTCTTCTGAAGTCGATGATGATTTCCTTGTTTTTACTGTGTTGAAAGCCAGGTTATTGTCTGCACACCATGCCATCAGTCGCTGGACCTAGTCTCTGTAGGCCCCCTCGTCTCCTTTCAAGATGAGCCCGACAACGGTGGTGTCGTCTGCAAATTTAATGACAGTGTTTGAGGGGTGGGATGGAGTGCAGTCATGGGTGTAGAGTAGCGGGCTCAGCACACAGCCTTGAGGAGAGACGGTGCTGAGTGAGAGGTAGGAGGATCGGTGGGGACCAATTATCTGCGGTCAGTTGGTGAGAAAGTCCTTAATCCAGGCGCAGGTGGATGAGGGGAGGTGGATGAGGGGAGGTGTAGGTCCAGCAGTTTCCTGACCAGTATGTCTGGGATAATGGTGTTAAATGCTGAGCTGTAGTCTATGAAGAGCATTCTTGCATAGCTGCCTGTGTGTTCGAAGTGGCTCAGCGCAGTGTGGAGGACTATGGAAATGGAATCTTCTGTGGACCGGTTTGTTCTGTAGGCAAACTGGAGAGGGTCGATGGAGGGAGGGAGGCTGGCCTTGATGTGTTGTGAAACCAGCCTCTCAAAACACTTCATGATTACTGATGTGAGTGCGATTGGCCTGTACTCATTGAGACAGTTTATGGCTGTTTTTTTGGGAACCGGGATGATGGTGGCAGACTTCAGGCAGGGTGGGATGGTGGCTTGGCTTATGCAAGGATCAGACTACACAATATTTGACAGTTACGATGGTCACTATGTCAGATTAGACGATTGAGAGTCATTAATTCTTGTCGTGACTTGGCCGCGATACATGACAGACTACACGTTGGTCCCCTGTTCCGACAACACACACTCTCCCAGCCCCGCCGTCTTAATATAGAAGCTTACTAGGGCTCAAGCCCCCGGGCCTGACCATGTAAAGGGGCCCACGAGGCTCCAGGGGAAAACAGTAAAAATATAATTCACAAGGAGAAGTGAAAGCGGGCGTGCAACGGGATGCTCCATACGCAAAGACGCAACGGCGGTGGTGTTTTTTACTCCGACAAAACCTAGATTAAATATCCTACTGTGAGGTCCAGCAGCAGTTGTGCTGGGAAGGTCCGATGACATCATTCTGCATAATAAGTAGTCATGTGCTTCTGTTTACAGCTGTGTGCCTCTGTGCTCAGCCGGTCAAATTCACGGCCATGTCGTGGAAAGCAATAAACAAAATCAAACATACTAGACTTTCTGTCGGGGCGTCGTGAAGCGTCCCAGACGTGGTGTCGGTTGTCGTGTTCTATGACACACTAGACGAGATAAAATGATTGATTGTCGCACACGACACTCATTTATCGTTCCCGATCCAAGTCAACACCCTACGACGGCTGTGTCGGGCTATAATGGGGCTGATATCATGTAGTCTGAACCGGGCATTAGGGAAAGTTTGAAGATATTGGTAAAGACCCCTGAGAGCTGGTAGGCCCATGCTTTTAGCACTTTCCCAGGCACCCCATCCATACCAGCAGCTTTCGTCGGGTTCACCGACCGGAGTACACGTCTCACTTGGTGTTCCTGCAGTGTGAGTGTGTGGGTGCTGGAGGATGATGAGTGTAGTGTGACTGTGGTTGGTCAGTTTACCTCAAAGCGAGCCAAGAAGCTGTTTAGCTCCTCTGCCAGTGAGGTGTCTGTGTCATCAGTCGTGGTGTTGTTACCCTTGTAGTTAGTGATGTTCTTTATTCCCTGCCAAGCTTGCCGAGGGTCGCCGTCTGAGAAGTGGTCCTCTATTTTCCTGGTGTAGGCCACCTTTGCAGCTTTGATGCCTCTCCTCAGGTCTGCTCTGGCTGTGCTGTACTGCGCTCTGTCACCTGACCCGAAGACGGTGTTGTGGTCATCAATAAGTGTCCGGACTGCCCTCGTCATCCAGGGTTTCTGGTTGGGGAAGACCCGAATGCACTTGTCCACAGTGACATTGTCAGCACAGTACCTGATGTAGGAGAGTACAGTCACTGTGTGCTCCTCTAAGTCCTGATGTTCAAACATGCTCCACTCTGTCTGAGAAAAGCAGTCGTGTTGCTGGGACAGTGCACCCTCAGGCCAAGTCCTTATGGTCTTTGTTGTTGGCTTTGATCTCCTTCTGGGGGGGGTTGTATGCTGGGATGAGGAGTAGAGAGAGGACCAGCCAAGGTGGGGGAGGGGTATAAATGGAGTATACGTGGTCGAGTGTATTTTTCCCCTTGTATTACACTTTACATATTGAGTGAAGGTGGGGAGTACTGTCCTTAAGCATGCTTGATTGAAATCACCGGCAATAATAAAAATGCTGTCAGGATGGGCCAGCTGCTGTTTGTTTATAGTACTGAGTAGGTGGGCGAGAGCGCTACTAATGTTAGCATCTGGTGGGATGTAGACAGCCATGATAATGACTACTACTTAGCTCCTGTGGCAGATAAAAGGGTCTACATAGGACTGGCATGGCTTCTAGGTCCGGGGAACAATGGCAAGGAAAGATGGCAGCTGCTCCTGGACCCCTGATACTGTGTGTCACCTGGTTGTATGTAATTTGATTAATTGCCAATATGTCAAGAAATTAGAATCACAGTACATTAACAATGGTGGTGATCGGTCCTGCATTACCTAATCTTGTGGCCCTGTCTTGTAGGGATGCTCTACTGTACATGCCATGACTTTATTTTAGCTTATATTGTGCTCACATTGTACATGTAAAGTTGAGTTTAATCAAACAGACTGGCACACAAAAACATAATCCATCCATCCATCCAAACAGGTCAATCTGGTCATGCACCTTGGAACAAGTGTGGGGTCACTATAAGCCACAAAATGCACCCCCACACAAACACAATGAAAAAGTGAAATGAGGACTATGTGCATGGAGTTAAAGCCCTTAAACAGTCTCACAACATTCATAAATACATCAAAACTGAGATGATCGTAATTCAGTACAGTAGGCCTATGGAACCAGTCTCAAACCAGAAGGGCCGGCTTAAGGCATAGGCCATATAGACCGTCGCCGAGGGCGCCAGCTTTTGTAGGGTGCTGGTCACCCTTTAAAAAAAATTAATTAAAAGAAAGAACTTTTCACCCCTGTCACTCTTGTTGTAGTGATACTGACTAAACAATTTTAAGCCAACAATATCAGGGACCAATTGTTTATGTATATTATAATAAATACAGTTATTTCTGAAAATAAAAATCTTAATTTTTGTCTAAAAATCATTGTGATGTCTGATGTGTGTTGCGGTTTACGGGACTAGGGTTAGGGTTCAACCCCCAGAACCCTAGAGCACACACTTGCCAACGCACCCGATTTTCCCATGAGAGTCCAGTTTTTCTTCGCCCTCTCTCGGTTTCCTCCCGGGGTCAAAATTCTCCCATATTTCTCCCGATTTTGACAAATTTTCTCACCTGAAAGCTCAACTCGGTTTGAGCAGTGCTCACCGTGCACCACAATGCGCAGTTACCGAAGTTGGGCTTTACTTGGCGCAGTGAAAAGCTGCCATGGCGTAGCACAAGCCATTGGAAATAATGGGTTTCAGAGTGTTGTCCCGTTGTATCTAAAAGGGCCTTCAGTGAATGAGAGATGGAGTGAGAAATAGAGAGTATTAGCCATGGGGCACATATCCAACGTCAGGAGCGCGTGGTGGCTGCGTCTGGTGTTCACACTAGCTGCGTGTCTGCTGCATTTCTGCTGCTGCTGTCAGCCCTTTCTTTCTACATAGAGTTTGCCTTTTAATGGCCATTTAACTTCATGATAAATGTGATTTATATTTATTTTAGACAGAGAAAGGTTAAGAAACGTGTGGTAATTAGTAAATAATAGTAATAATCCACAATTAAAACTCCGTACTGTATTCATTCATGGAGCTCTCCAAGTCACTTCATGTTCTAGAACACTGTCTGGCACATATTTCAGCATAAAAGCCTTGTGTTAACAAATGAAAGAATTCTGTGCAAAGAAAAAACGCTTGAGGGCTTTTATTTCAAAATTAAAGCAGGAATTGTTGATTTAAACCCCAAACATTATCAATTCATGGAGCTCTCAAAGTGACTGTGTGTTCAACAGCACTGACTGCTCATATTTCAGAATAAAAGCCTTGTGTTAACAAATGAAGGAATACTGTGTGTAGAAAAAACACCTGAGGGCTTTTATTTTGAAAGGAAAGCAGGAAGTGTTGATTTCAAAATAAGTCTTTACTTTTTTTCATCTCCGTAACATATTCTACAGATAGACATCAAAACTGTAGTAAAGTCTTGCTGGTATGAAATTAATATACAGTCAATAGATCACCTTCACTGTCTGTGACATATTCTACAGATGTCTAGACATGGAAACTGTAGTAATCTTGCTGGTATGAAGTTAGTATACAGTCAATAGATCACCTTCACTGTCTGTTGCTGCTGTGAGACGCAGCTGAGACGCGCACGGTTTCGTGAAAAATAGGCGAGACCTCTATTCTATAAAATAGACGCCGACTCATGCGGGCAGTGTGGCTGCTCTAACCTGTTAACAGGGACGCCGAAATAAAAAACAACACGCCACGCAGCCGTCACGTGCTCCTGACATTTGATGTGTGTCCACCACGTTAAAAGAGAAAAATAATCAAGCAGGGGCAACAAATGAATGAGTTAATGAAAACTGATGAATAATAGTTTATTGATCTATTGATTGATTGATTACTGATTTACACAAGTTCACACCAGAGGGGCGAATTATTCTGGATTCTTTCCCGAGAATTAAAAGTAAAATTAGTATTTAATTATTAGTAAAGTATTTAAGATTAAAAATTCTGTTGCGGTGTACTCTGCCAGAATGCAGAAAACAAAGATTTTTTTGGAGGAGGACTCGCAGACCCCCCGCTTTGATTTAGAAATCCTCTCTATTTTTGAGGTCTCAAGGTTGGCAAGTATGCTAGAGCAGTGCGGGGGGGATCCAAATCCAAATTTTGCCCTGGGCACCAAAAGGGCTAGAGCCGGCCCTGCACACCTAGTGTACATACAGGTGCAATAGCAGGTGCGCAGGGTTTGTCCGGTAAATCACATGAGAGCAGTGAAAGGCCTGAGTGCTGGGCTGAGATGAAACTTTCCTGCTTGGCCCCGCTGCTGCTGTGCACGCCCATTCAAACAAACGTTAGGAATAGGAACCAAGGCCTATGGAAAGGGAGCTACATCATGGGTCATCAACACGTCATCAATGCGAGTTATATCTTTGGGGATTTTATTCATGCGCAGTAAAATCTGGCATGCACTCGCCGAAATATGAGCCAATCGCCACGCATGACCGCAGCTTCAGTTATACCCTATACCCCAAGACCCATGTCCGCCCGTGACCCAGTCTCCTTTCCATAGGCCTTATTAGGAACAAGGAAGTTATGCACCTGTCCTGCCTCTCTATCTAGGACTAGCGAAACTTTCAACAACTTCTGCGACATCGACAATGTCGCTTATATTATTACATAAGTAATGTTAATGTTATTACTTTCACTTTGAAATGTTGACTCAAAGGGATTTAGGGAGTAAATATGTGTGGAGCGACTTATGTTTTGATACTGGGGAAGTGGTTTAATGTTACCTGAGGGAGAGATTGACCTGTCAAAGTGGAGTCAAAATATACCGAAAGAAGCTGTCTTAAGTGGGCCGTCTTTAACTTGATAAACAGCTACATATAAGTGTTAATCTTGAGAGAGGTGTCATCATGGCAGCAGCAGCTGAGGAGGAAGGAGCGCTGCCAAGTGAGCAGCAGCAGCAGCAGCAGCAGCTACTCAACTCTCCTCTCGGCGGTATGGAGGACACTCAGCCTGCTGCCCCCACAGAGGGCACAGAGGAGCGGGCAGCGGAGGTCGGAGAGGCCCGCCCCCAGCGCAGTGACTCTGTGGAGTCATCTCTGGACCGGTTTGAGATCAGGAGGTTCTTCATTTTGAGGGTAAAGATTCTAACATTTTCCACTTGACAACAGGGAACTTTGTGCTGCCATTATATGCTGGGTAAACTAAACAATTCTGCCAGTTTTGGAAATGTCACATTGTTGCAACCTTTAGCTTGAAATTCCGAAATATGGCGTGAAAAGTGTTAGCCTGCTGGATGACAGCTCCGTCCTGGTGATGTGCTGTGCAGTTTTCACCACCTTCTGTAGAGCCTTACGGTTGAGGGCGGTGCAACTGCCATACTAAGCGGTGATGCAGCCGGTCAGGATACTCTCGATGGTGCACCTGTAGAAGTTGCAGAGTATCCTGGAGTCCATGTTGAACCTCTGCAGCCTGCGGAGGAAGAAGAGCCGCTGTCTTTCAGACTTGGTGATGGGCTGTTCTGCATAATATTTACTTTTAGTTTTAATACTTTGAATATGTATTTGCTATTTGATATGTATTTAATGCAGTAAGACTGTCAGGAGCCCTCAGTATGAACTCCTAAACTAAATAAACTAAACTAACCTCCTGAAACAATACAACGTGGAAGGATAGAATCCCATGTTATAGAAGTGAGAGTTTGAGTGTGGATTGCATTGGAAAACAGAAATGCTCGTAGCTGACACATTGGATGTGTAGTGTATTATGTACTGAATCTTTCTCTTGTGTCTCCAAATATCTGAGTAGCTCAGATTCATACACAGAAGCTGCACGCTCAGCTTTCTTCATTTGCAGTCATTTTCATATGCAGGGGCTTCGTGTTTTTGTTTATTGTCATTTTGTTTGACACACAGACGCGCTGACATTTTGTTGGAGTACCAGTCCCAGCTGTGCATCTGCCTCAAAGATTACCCCTTAAGCTTTCTGTCACACGTTGTGATTGTCACAAAGGAAAATTAGAAAGTGACACCCGTGCATTTCTGTCTCCTCAGCCTGGCACTCTGAATCAGGCCGTCAAAGACGTCGAAGCTCTGCTGGATGAAGAAGTAGATGGCAGCGTTCACAGCGTTTGGCTGTTGGCAGAGTGAGTTTTTGGCGTTTTTGCTTTAAAATATTTGTACACAATTAATCAATTATCAAATTTATTGTCAGTTTATTTTATTTTGATCAACTAATCGTTTCAGCTAAAGTTGTCATATACTTTAAATAACTTTAAAGGGTAACTGTGGTATTTTTCAACCTATTTTCTAATGTTTTTTTGTCTAAGTGATTAATGGGGACAACCCTATTTGTAATTGGTCCAGTAGGGAGAACGGTGCAGCCGCCAGCCACTAAACAGGCTGTAATGTAATCACTTGAGGCAACCTGGTCATTTTATGTCCACTAAAAGTGCTTGTTTTTGCCACCGACAGGCTCATTGAAAATCTTTTAGATAACACTAAGCTACGCTTCCAGTAGTCCAATACAACAAACTGTGATAACACCGGTGTCCCGTGGCACTCCTCTCTCTAACTTTCACTCACGTTTCCACGGTTGTCTTACGGCAACAAGTCACATGACTCTGTAACAAACAGGAAGCGAAAGGTAAGTAAAAGGTTTAATTTTTCTGAGGGTCCTTTCCATAATGTTGTCAGACACTTATACTACCAATCTGAGCCTGCCAGTGGCAAAAACAAGCACTTTTAGTGAACGTAAACTGACAGTACCAGGTTGCCCCAAATGGTACATTACAGCTTGTTTAGCAACTGACGGCTGCAGCGTTCTCCCTCAATACTGGACCACTTTCAAAAAGTGTTGTCCCCATTAGTCACTAAGACATAAAAACATGGGAAAAGAGGGTCCAGGTTGAAAAATACTGAAGTTGTCCTTTAAATACTTTTAATAAGCATCCTTATCCGCTCAAAACGACATTATAATGTGTTATAAACCATCCATCCATTATCTGTAACAGCTTATCCTATTCAGAGTAGCGGGGGGGCTGTAGCCAATCCCAGCTGTGTTATAAACCATTAATTATTATTTATAAACTGCTTATTAATACTAAATAGAGGGGGTGGTACAATAAAGTGTTTTTGTAAAACCGTCAGAGAAATTTTTCAACCCACAAACAAACCTGGGATACTTCAGCCTAAATTAAAGGTACAGTGTGTAGTCTTTGGCGGCATCTAGTAGTGTGGTTGCAAATTGCAACCAACTGAGTACCCCTCCGCTCACTCCTCCCTTTTCAAGACTGTGGTAACATGAGCCACCAAGTGCAAAACCATGGTAACGCCGTTCTTACCATAATAACATTACTTTAGGAGCAACGGAGGTCAGACGGCGGTTGACGGTACCATGGTTTTGCGGCTCACGTTACCGCAGTTTCACAAGCGTGTCAGAGAACTATGGTGGCCTTCAGGTAACGTAAAAACGCTCTCTCTAGAACCAGTGTCTGGTTTGAGCAACATGGCGGACTCCGTGTAGAGGACTCTATGTAGATATGAAGGGCTCATTCTAAGCTAACGAAAACACAACGGTTCTTAGTTTCAGGTGATTCTACACTAATGAAATAAAAGAGATGATGATTATGAAAAAAGTTTTTCAGTGATGTGAGCACCACAAACAAATTCCTTCATTGTATTTAAAGGGTTACTCCAGCAATTTAACGTTGTACCTAGGGATGTTAATAATTTACCGTTTAATCGTTAACCAACATTAAGCATTTTAACCGATTAACACTATCGGTTAAACGGTTAAAAGAAATATTAATAATTAACTAAAAAGCTGAGGAAAAACTCAGAGGAGCAGCTCGTCTCTTTATGGAGAAAAGCTGGTAAGAGCATGCACCTTAAGAGAGACTGAGCCGGTGTTGCAAGATACAGGAAGTTTGCTCCGCTTGAGCGGTGTGAGTTGTAGCATTTATCCACCGACAAATAAACTGTACACACACTGTCTGCTACACATACGTCCACAGCTGTAACGCCTCCGACAAACCCACACTCCCCGCTGCCACACACACACGGTCTGTCAGACACTCACAAATGTAACGCCACAATGACAGAGCAGCAGCGAGCACGAAGCTACCAGCAGAGCTACAGATGCTAACATAGCACAAAAACACTCTGTTTGTTGGACAACTGCAATCATTAATCAGGGCATACAGAGTGTCGTTCCGCCGGGCAGACACACAGCTGACAACCTGCTAAACTAAACTAAATGTGCGGTGGAGACTCATACTGGGAACGTGGCTGCATGTCCGCGACACTACACGCAGCATCGTTGCTGCTACAGTGGCTTTCCTGATGCTGAACTGGAGACTCAGTTGTCTGTTGTGTTCATACACTGCAGCTGGCGCACCGCTGCATGCGAGGCACTAATCTTGTCGGTTAACGGTTAATGATTGGTTAATGAGGGTCGGTTATCGGTTAAGAATCTTTTTCAAAATTAGCATCCCTATTTGTACCGCCACAAGGATGGAGAACTCAGACACAGATTACCAAAAAATGGTCAAAATTGAAGCAGCAGCGGTCAAGATATTCTGACTTGTAGTAAAGCTCCAAAAACTATATATTTCCCATAATGCATCTCAACGGCTTCTTTCATTAGATCCTTGATGCCTCCTAATGGTGCCTCCTGAATGTCCATATCTTTCAAACCCCACACTTAGTGCTGCTTGTGACAAGTAAACTGAACCTCATATATAAAATTGGTGGAGTGACCCTTTAAGGTTAAAAAAAAAATAAGGGGTGTAACGATACGTTTTTACAACGATACGATACAATTTCCATGGTTCCGATATGATTCAAGACGATATTTGGCTCATCTAGAGCGATACGATACGATTCAATGATTTGAAATCAATACAGTAACTTTTTTCGCCAAAAATTCAGTCAGTGGGACTGAAATAAATAGCTGGATACTGGACAGTGCAGGTCAGGAATTCTCAAAGTTTTTCTTGTAAGGGAATCAGGGTTGAATTAATTATGGATATAAACAAGTAAACAATGATTAATGTCAAATAAATACACTGTTTATTTGAAAATAATAAAAAGTGCAACTGCAGGACCTGCTGCTTCAGTTCTCAAGATACAAGGCAGTGCAATATTTAACACAAAATATAATAATCCAACTTCTCTTCAAGTTAAATGAACAGTGGTTTAACGTGCTGCTTCTGTCCTCATTTTCAATATAAACAGTAGATCAATAATACAGAGATCGACAGCTGATAGTGATCAAACCGCTTGGGACAATAATCATTCCTATACAAACCCTGTTTAAATAATCTGTTTATAGTCATCAAATAGTCCACCTACAGTGACCATTTGGGGTCTTTTCATATATGAAAACATCTGGAACAACATTTAATTTTAAAACTACTTTAGACTGACGTTAGTTGAATTTCTGTTTTGTTTTTTACTTTACTCCCGTCGTGATACTTTGCCTCTCAGACCGTCTGCTCTCCGGCTGGATACGTGAGGCTGATGCTGCGTTTACATACAGTAGATATCATAACGGGGAAAAGGAAAGTCATTTCTCGAAATGAAAAACCGACCGTCTCAAGCAGAGCACTGCTCATCTCCCTCCAGCCGTTACCAGGTGAGAGAGGAGGAGTCCAGTGCTCCGTTCGTCTGCATGCACGCTATGGATGCGCGCTAATGCTGCAGAGGGCAGAGCTGACGCATGTCTTGAGAACCGGAGTAACGTTGAACATTTCTTTACTAATACAAGTGCTTAAAAACACTTTCATATAATGTTTGTCCTTAAATACAAGGTGCAAATCCTTAATATCGATACAATCGATTTTTGCGTTTCAAATCGATTTTATATCGATATACGTCTCCCGTGAAGGACAACTTGCTGAGTACCTATCGATGTAGTTGTATCGTAGGAATATAAATCGATACATCGATGTAGTAGATGAATCGTTACACCCCTAGTATACATCCAGAGACTGAGTTCTTAAAACAAATAAAGTCAAATCTGGCTCTCTTTAACTGGAGTTGCAAAGTTTTCACCTGACAGTAATGATGTGAAATGTAAATGCACAGTTTACAGTACCATGTGTTGCTCATCCATAATCCATCATTAACATGTGTGCTGCATAACATGTTGCCCATAAGGAGAGATTAATATACTACAGTACAGACCCATATTGCCTCAGCACGATCAGATAGAGACGTCCTCACTAATTAGGCCTAATATCAATGTTTTTATCAAACCAAACTCCAGTAATATCACACAAGTCAATGCAGCAGCAGTGACCGAAGTGCCTCGAACAGAGCAAAATGACGTGACTGCAAGACATTTACCAAGTGCACTCGCAGATGTCAGATTGTATCACTCTAGCACAAGCTTTCAGGAAACATTTAAAAGGCTGGCCATGTGAGAATTAATAATACATCCCATTTATGCAGCTCTGTCCAACACACGTTAACGTTTGTCCTACATTTAGCCCGCAGTTACCGTCGCTGTAGAAGCCGCTGTAGGATTTTCTTGCAACACAGAGAGTGCATTCTATGGTAATTCGGTGACACTGCTGCAGAATTTCCCTGAGGGAGGCCGGTGACTAATGTCAGAACAGCATGAGAAATACCTCAAATTTGGTTTGCTGAGGATTGTCGCCAGCTTTAGAAAGAGCATGGTGATTTCAATTCATCTGCTTTTATTACTTTGGCTGTTCCTCTGTTGTTTTTATTATTTGTTCTGGATTATTTATTTCCCCTTTTTTTATGCATTTTCTGAGATTATGTTTATCTTTCTTACAAATAGAGTTGGTGGTTTATTTCTGCAAAAAGACCAAAATAGGGTTTCTTCCAAATAGATTTGGGAGCATTTCTATTAGGGCTGGGACGATACACCTATCTTCCGATTCAACACTAACACGATCGGTGCCGATTAAATTTTTTTGTATTGTGATTTTACAAGTGTTGCGATTCGATATCACAATTTATTGGGATTTTTATTAACTTTTTTAACACTAGACCATGGGAAAAAGTTAAATCATACACTTCTAGGGACTTTTACTTTGGAAAATATCTAAATTAATACCAAAAAAATGTTTGATTTTCAGCATGTATGTAGTCAGAGATGTCCTGTAGTCAAATATATCAGTCTTTGTCAGGCATTATTTATTTATTTTTTTCCAGCAACTCAAAAATCAAAGAATAAAGACAAATTTACACAAAATGATATAGGACATGTAATGTTTTATACTTGTGGTGAATATAATCAATCAATCTTATTTCTATATATGTATGTATATACAGTTTCCTTTGCTGACATCTTATTTTGAAAACCCGATTTAGTCACACCTGTATACTTCCGCTAACTTCGTCAAATCCATCTCTAGCTCTCCCATCAGCTCCGTTCTCTTTATCCATCCATGGTCAGCTCCATCGGGGCCGTTTGAATGCATTTAACATAAATGTCAGTATATGGGTGCTCTACAGTTGTAACAATGCTTAATATATATGGCCCAAATATTGACAATCCTGATTTCTTTCTTAAGGCTTTTGATATGTTACTAGCTTCTAGCCACACTGTCATTATCGGAGGTGACTTGTTATCTGGATCCGATTTTAGATAGACTCTCAACGAAATTACCTCCTGTCATGGCCTCAGTGCAAACTTTGAATGACTTTATTAAAACAAGGAACATGGTAGACTACAACATCCTACAGACAAAGATTTTTCTTATTACTCTCATGTCCATAAGTTTTACACTAGGATTGACTATTTTCTCATATCTTCTGAATTACTACCCAGCATTACCAATTCTACCTATCATAACATTTTGATATCCGATCATAGCCCGATCTCACTTGAACTTAAAAATATTCTGTCCAAACAAAAGTTCAGCTGGCGTTTAAATCCTCTCCTCCTTGAAGACCACTCTTTCATGGAGCATATGACTGCATGTATAGATGAGTTTATTGCCACCGATGAAAATGGGAAGGTCTCTGATTCTACTCTGTGGGAGGCCTTTAAGGTCGTACTAAGGAGCCACATTATCTCTTTCGAATCATCTAAAAAAAAGAACTTAACAGTCGTCTTATGGATATTGAAAAAATGCTTCCAGTAAATTGGCAATAATTGGATTCTCTGACAGGACAAGGGCCCTTCCCTCCCATCAGAAGCAGGCTCTCAAGGCAGGCATGATTGTGGTAATAAAAAATAATATTATTAAATTGGAAGTCTCCATCATCACCATGTTTCAGGAGCTGGCTAAACAAAGTGCTTTCCATCGCTGAGATGGAATAGATTCGCTTTAGCAAGTGTTATTCACAAATCAACTTTTTAAAGGTGTGGAAACCGTTTTCAACATTTCTTGATAAGACCTAATTGTATAGTTCATGAGCTTTGCTGCTATGTTGTATCTTTATTTTGTGCAAACTCTGCTTTATCCTGTACACTGACTGATATTCTAGTCTCTCACCCGTATGTGTGGTTTTTTTTGGCTGTTTGATTTTTTGTTTGTTTATTTGTTTGTTTGTTTTTTCTCCCTCTTTACCCTGAGGGGGTCTCCTGTTTTGCTTATATTGCTGTCATCTGGCAGCTCTGCACTTTTTCTTGACATGTACCCCTCGTCTTTTTTTCTGTTATTTTGTATAACGGTACTGGGTGTTTCACGTCTTGTGTGTGTGTGTATATTAAAGTTGAAAATAAAATGTAAAAAAATAAATATATATAAACTTAAAGACAATCAAATATATCATGTATTCCTGCAAGCTAATATTAATTTGAAATAAATAAAGGTGTGCCTGATGCATCAGTGAGGAAAAACATAAAGGCTTAGATGGGATTTGTAGTATGGAAAGAGAGGAGTGAAGCATGACACGGGGGAGTAGTGAAGCATGACATGGGGGATTTTCAACATGAGGAGACACAGGCAACAAGACTGAAAAACTGACGACGAGCTGTGAAGCAGGGCTTCACAAGCCAGGCAACAAGCCTGGTACATTGAGCACAGGCCGTGGAGAGGCAGCACAGGCTAGGCAGAGAGCAGGCAACGAGCCTGCAATATCAGCAGTAGTGTTGCCTTCAGGCTCCAGATGGAAGGTCAGAATCGTAAATCTGTCAGAGGATAGGGCCTTTAAGGACCGAAATAGGCCTAGGGTACAAGGAAATAGCTGTGCTGGCAAAACCTTAATGAGATTTGGGTAGTGTACCAACAGAGGTTGAAAAGAAACATGAAAGGGATTGTGATGAAATTACCTATATAAGAGTATGCTTACCATATGAAAAGTCAGTCCTCCGTTTGAACTGATGACTCCTGTTTGTTTTGGTGACAAAATAAACGCTTTTGCATCAAAATCTATTGACTTCTCTTGTTTTTTTTCACTCCAAAAAAACCTAGATTGAAACTGATCTGAATTTGGAAAAATTAATAATGCATGAGAATTGAGTAAAATACTGAAAAGCAGTACATTAATATATATATATATATATATATATATATATATATTGAACATTAATATAGAAAAACACAGGTCTTGATGCAAAATAAATGTTTACTGTATGTCTACGTATTACATGGGAAGGATGAGAGGGTAGAGGCTTAATGAACTTTTGCTGAAAGTGTATGCATTGCATGCTGGCTCACCACATGTTGTTGGTAGTTTAATTTGGATGACATTAGGAAAGAATATCTAAAGGTAGAGCATATAGGGAAGTATATGACACACAGATGAGAATAGTGTGGACATTTAAGCAAAGCGTAGAGAGGAAGTGCACAAAGATAGAGGTGTTTAGTCGTTAAGTCTGAAAGTTGTCACGTGTGTTTAGAAATGAATTAAGGGAATGCGTGTTATTAAGGGCCCTTTCAGACAGGGGCCTCCAACAATTAGCTCTCAGACACAGAGTTTGCCTTTAATAATGGCCATTTCATTCGACTATAAATGTCATTTTGTCAAAATTAGCTCTCGGGAGAAAAAAGGTCAGAGACCCCTGCTTTAGGACGATGACAGGACACATCATGGCGATACGTTTTTACAACGATATGATACGATTCAATGATTTGAAATCAACACAGTAACAGTAACAGTTTTTTACTCCATTACAACATTTTTTTGCCAAAAAAAGTCAGCGTGACTGTGAAATAAATATCTGATACAGGTCAGGATTACTCAAAGTTTTTCTTGTATGGGAATCAGGGATAAATTGATTATGGATATAATCAACTAAACAACGATTAATGGCAAATACATACACCTTTTATTTGAAAATAATAAAAGTGCAACCTCAGGAACAAGAAATAAACCAACTTCTATTCAAGTTAAATGAACAGTGATTTAATCTGCTGCTTCTGTCCTCATTTTCAATATAAAACGGTAGAGCAATAATATAGATCAACCTCCTATAGTGATCAAAATGCTTGGGACATTAATCATTCCTATACAAACGCTGTTTAAATAATCTGCTAACGTTTGTTGTCCTTAAATACAAGGTGCAAATCCTTAGTATCGATACAATCGATTTTTGAGAGTACCTATCAATGTGGTAGATGAATCGTTACAGCCCTGCTCGACACTCGGTAGATAAGGAGCCGTTAGGGACGTCTTCAAGAAAGAGTCGCCAAGGAGTCTTCGGAACGGCGACACTGACCAAAATAGTGTAACTAAGTGCTGCATAAACCGATTTTATGTTAACAAATAAACTACTGTAAATAACAAGTACAATCTGTAAATTACTTTATAAACTGTATGAATCATAAATAGAGAGTGTAATTCAATTGAATTGGATTGAATTAGCTTGTTCTCAAACGCCATATTTGTGTAAATTAATAAAGTTAATAAAAAAAAAAGAGGGAACATGTGGGGGCTGAGAAGTGTGCATGCCCGTTGGATAGGAGAACAGCGAGAGCAAGAGTGGGTGCTGTGTGTGTCTGTGAGTGAAGACAGAAGGGAAACACACATGAATTAAAAGTTAAAACCACAATATCTCTCTGTGTTTCACATGCTTGGCAGTAATGTTAGCTGACCAAACGACGGTCTCTCCATGAATCAAAGGCCCGTTCGATGTGGATACTTACTTACTTACTTAGGCCTTTTACCCCTCTTGAGGCATAGGCCGTCGACGAGGCTTCTCCACCCATCTCTATCCTGGGCCTTTCCCTCCAGCTGGTTCCAGGTGTAGCCCATTCTTTTGGTGTCTGCCTCGAGGTTTCGGCGCCAGCTGTTCTTTGGTCTTTCTCTTTTTCTTTGCGGATTCCAGGATAAAGCTTGCCTGTCGATGTTTGATGTAGGTTTATGGAGTGTGTGACCTATCCATTTCCAGCATCTTTTTGGGATTTCTTCATCTGCAGGAAGTTGGTAAGTTATCTGCCAAAGTTTGTTGTTGTTTATGGTGTCATGCCATCAAATCTGGAGAATCTGTCTCAAACATGTGTTGATGAATGTCTGTACTTTCTTGGTGGTCATCACAGTTGTTCTCCATGTCTCTGATCCATACAATAACACAGATTTTACATTGGTGTTAAATAGCCTGACCTTGGTTTGCAGTGACAGTTCTTTTGAGTTCCAGATGTTGTTTAGCTGTATAAATGCTGTTCTTGCTTTGCCGATTCTTGTTCTTACATCAGCATCTGTGCCACCCTGCTCGTTGATGATGCTCCCAAGGTAGTTGAAGGATGTTATTTCTTCTTTCTTCCTTGTGCCGGTCTTTAGGATTTTGGTCTTGCCCTTGTGAATGTTGAGGCCAACTTGTGCAGAGGTTGTTGCTATGGTGTTGGTCTTCTCCTGCATTTGTTGTTGAGTGTGCGATAGTAGTGCCAGGTCATCTGCAAAGTCTAAGTCATCGAGTTGTGTCCAAGGTGTCCACTGGATTCCATTTCGCTTTCGTGCTGTGGATATCACCATGATCCAGTTTATCACCAGTAGAAATAGGAAGGGGGACAGTAGACCACCCTGACGGACTCCGGTCTACACTTCAAAGGCAGATGTGAGTTGACCTCCATGGACTTCTTTACAGGTCATTCCCTTGTACGAGTTCCTGATGATGTTGACGAGCTTGACTGGCACTCCATAATGACGGAGAAGCTTCCATAGGGTCTCTCTATCCACACTGTCGAATGCCTTTTCATAGTCAATTAAATTGACATAGAGGGGGGAATTCCATTCTAAGGACTGTTCGACAATGACGCGCAGGGTTGTAATCTGATCAGTACAGGATCTATCCCTTCTAAAGCCACCTTAATGGTCTCTTAGATGTGGGTCGATCTCATCTTTCATTCTGTTCAGAATAATCCTGTTGTAGACTTTTCCTAGCATGGACAGTAGTGTGATCCCCCTGTAGTTGGCACAGTTACTGAGGTCACCCTTCTTTGGTATCTTGATGAGATATCCCTCCTTCCAGTCAGATGTTACTTGCTCCTCTTCCCAGGCCTTCTCGAAGAGGGGGTATAGCATGTCTACTATGGTCTCTATATTGGCCTTAAGTGCTTCTGCAGGGATGTTGTCGGGTCCCACTGCGCTACCACTTTTGAGCTGTTTGATGGCCTTCCTAATTTCTTCTCTTGATGGCTTATTACAGTCTATGGGTAGCTCTGCCTCTGCTGGATGGATATCAGGTATACTGGGTGGTGTTGTCTGTTCAGCAGTTCTTCAAAGTATTCTGCCCATCTGTTTCTTTGTTGTTCCTCTCCCATGACTGGTTTTCCTTCTTTATCTTTGACTGGTCTTTCTGGTTTAATATGCTTGCCTAAGAGTTTCTTGGTGATATCATGAAGTTCTTGATGTTTCCTTTTCTTGCTGCTTCTTCCGCTTCTGTTGCCAGACCATCGATGTACTTGCGTTTATCCTCTCTGATGTTTTTCTTTGCTTTTATGTTGGCTTCAGCGTATTCTACTAGTGCTTTTGTTTTGTCATTTCCTGTTCGACTGTTATTTAAGGCTTCTTTTTTCTCTTTCCTCTCCTTTATATTGCATAATGTCTCTGTAGTTATCCACTCCTTGGGTTGGTATTCCTTGGGTCCCAGCACTTCTTGACATGTTGATATTATCGTCTCTTTGATGTTCTTCCATTTGCTGTCAAGGGTCTCATTTTCTCCCAGTTCCTGCAGGATCTGGAACTTGTTGCTCAAGGTGACCTTATATTCTTCAAGCTTTTCTTTTTCTATCAGGCGTTGGATTAGTGCTCCAGTCCAATTCTTCTTTAGTTTCAGCTTCAACTGAGTTACTACCAGGTGATGGTCCTAACGTCTTTTCAATTCATTTCAATTCAATTCAATTTATTTTTGTACAGCGTCAAAACACAACAGAAGTTATCTCAAGACGCCTTATATATAGAGCAGGTCTTAGACCGTACACCATAGTTTAGAGACCCAACAAGACCCAACAAGATCCACCAAGTGCGCTGTGGCCAGGAAAAACTCCCAGATTAGTGGGAAGAAACATGGAGCAGAACCGGGCTCTGGGTGGGCGGCCATCTGCCGAGATTGGCTGGGGAGAGAGAGAGAGAGAGAGAGAGAGAGAGAGAGAGAGAAGCAGCTGCTGTAATAACTAATACAAGTAGGACTAATAACACAAAACCAATAGTAGTGGATGTAAAAGAGTGATAATACAACTATCGGAATTGATACAAACTACTACAAACGGTGCTGCTTCTCCCTGTGTGTCCTTAAATAGGTCTTTTAATGACAGGCTCATTCACCCGCGGTGTAAAAGAGAGATACTGCAGGTCCTTCTGCTGCTGGAACACTCCACATCAACATTTAATAAAGGATCATCTTACCTAACGTGGACAACCGGTGAAAATATCACAAAGAAAATATCACAAAGAATTGTGGGATGTTATTCTCTCTTTTCCTTTCGTAAAGGATTGTCCAGTGTATCCTATGCTAAAGGAGATAATAAAGGAAGCATTGAAGCTCCTTTCCTTAGCATTTGGAGAATTCTAACGGCTCTTATCATGGCTGCTACTGAGGCACTTCCTGGTCATTTCACTCTGTTAGGAACCTTCATAAGGAAAAAGGACTATTTGACCGCAGCCCTGGTTCTGTAGAAAGCATGGCAAACGTGTGCACTGTCGGAATTCAATCCGCTAGCATTCACATTGAAGCTTCGTGGAGGCAATGCCGTAAGTTGAAGTACATTGAAAAGGCAGCATTGGATGTTTTGAAGTGGTCAAGATGGCAACAAGCAGCAAGTCGTCTGCTGGCAGTGCTAGGAGCAGCAAGGCATCAGCATCATCAGCAAGTGTAGTCCGCACCCAGGCTAAAGCAGAAGCTGCAAAGATGAGAGCGTCATATGCCAGCGAAGAGGCTAAACTGAAATTGGAAAAGGTTGCTAGAGAGGCAGAAAGAATAACAAGAGATGCTCAAAATCAGTTGGAAATGGCAAGAATAGACACAGAGTTGGAAGTGCTAATGCGAGAAGCTGATGCAGTCATAGTGGCTTCTTAAGTATTGGAAGACGCTGAAGCTATGGAGTCCATTGTTGAAGATGGAAAATCTGAAGCACAAAGGGCGAAAATTGAACGCACCAGTGAATATCCCTTATTCCTAAGTGCAGTCACAGATTGACTTTAGGAATAATTCTACCACACCACCCTTATCAGTCGTACGTGTCACTCCCCCAATTCATGCAGAGTCACATGACAGCTTTATAACATGGCATCCACCCGTGAAAGACAATACCCAGCTTCATTTGTCAGGGCAGCACCACTACGCCAACAAACCCATCTCAGTGCACAAAACTGATCTTTCTACAACCAACTACGACCCTAACAAGAACTGCCCGTTACATAACAAACCCCATTCCCTTAAAAAATGTAGAACATTCAGGAACAAACTCCTTGATGACAGAAAGGCCTTCCTCAAGGAGAAAGGAATATGTTTCAAATACTGTTCCTCAATCTCCCACCTCGCCAAAGACTGCAAGTCCTCTGTGAAGTGCTCTGTGACAGCACCAGTCATGATGCGGCCATGCATCCTGGCCCATCTCCTCAAACTGTCAAGGCTCCTCCACCGTCACAAAAGAACGGCGGGGAGGAAGAAGACCATTCTAACATGGCTGTTAGAACAAGCTGCACAGAAGTTTGCGGTCCAGGTCAGCTCATGCTCCAAGGTCTGCCTCGCAAAGCTATTGTGGAAGTAATCTCTTTTAACTATATAAAAATGTGATACACAATGATAAAAGTATTAATCCTATAACCCTATTTTTACTACTGAAACAGCATACTATCATAGTGCTGCTGTATAGACCTCAGTGCTGTAATACTCACACTGGCCACTGTAACTCACAACTTTAGTGATGTAATGTGAACTCCAAGTCACCTCGCAGGTGCAGGAGGTCCAAAACAGGGAATCTGTATATGACAGAGGAGGTACCTAGATCACGTGTACGGTAGGGGGTATATGCTGACTAATAGAATATTTAGACAGAGACCAGTAGAATTGAAGAATACCAAAATGTATGATGGCAGGATAGGAGGGATTAGTTCTTTGTTCCAAGTATATAGGGAGATGAGATAGAGCCCCCGAGCAGTCGTGTTCTGGACCGGCTCGGGTTTTGGTTGTGTTTGTGTATGTGATATTAAACACAATGAAAACTCTGCTTTTTGCAATATACTTGTACAGCATTATGTGATTTATTTGAGTAAACTGTGTTGACTTTCTGACTCTATTATAAATGAACATAGAAGAACATTGAGATGGGATCTCAGCCGTTCCTAGCCCAAGGCTTGAGATTTCTGACTCAACACTATACCCCAAAGGTTCTGAGGACATGGCGATCAAAGCCTATGTAATTCCAGATGACCACAGCAATTAGCTCATTAGCCAGACCAGAGTTCTTTGAGCTGTTCAGCGTGAAGAGTCATCTCAGAACTTGCTCTGGCATCGTATAAACATCCGGCAAGAAGACAGAAGGATTCCAGGTCGAGTTATAGTATGTCGAAAAATGACATGAAAAAAAAGTCATAGTAAAGCATATTTAAAAATGTTGTCAAAAAAAGTCATACTATATTGTATGTCGAAAAAATATAATATACTATTGTATATTAAAAGATTTCATGAAAAATATTCATACAATAGTATGTCAAAACATTTCCTGAAAAAAAGTCAGAGTATAGTACGTCAAAAACTTTCATGATAAATAGTCAATGTGTAGTACGTTGAAAAATGTAGTGATAAAAAGTCATAGTATAGTAAATTGAAAAATGTCCTGAAAAAAGTTATAGCATATGTCAAAAAAATTTCATGAAAAAAGTCAAACTCTAGTATGTTGAAAAATTTGATGAAAAAACATAGTATGGTATGTTGAAATATTTACTGGAAAAAAGTCATAGTATGGTATGTTGAAACATTTCATGGAATTAGTGTGTCAAAAAAGTTATTGAAAAAAAAGTAATATTATATTACGTCAAAAAATGTCCTGAAAAAAAGTCATAGTATAGCATGTAAAAAAATTTCATGAAAAAAGTCATAGTATAGCATGTCAAAAAATTTCATGAAAAAAAGTAATTCTATAGTATGTCAAAAAATTTCATGAAAAAAAGTAATTCTATAGTATGTCGAAACATTTCATAAAAAAAAGTCATAATATAGTATATCGAAAATTTCATGAAAAAAAGTCATAGAACAGTATGTCACAAAATATATTGAAAAAAAGTCATAATATAGTAAATCGAAAAATGTCATGAAAAAAAGTCAGAATATATTATGTCGAAAAATGTATCAAAAAAAATCATAGAATATAATTTCGAAAAAGTTTGTGAAAAAAATGAATAGTACACTATGTCTAAAAATTTCATGAAAAAAAGTTATAGTGTTGGCTGTCTAAAAATTTCATGAACAAAAGTCATAGTATAGTATGTCGAAAATGTATTGAAAAAAGTCGTAGTATAGCATATTGAAAAAGTTCATGAAAAAATGCCATGGTATTGTATGTCAAAAAATGTCCTAAAAAAGTCACAAAATAGTATGTCAAAAATGTATTGAAAAAAAGTAATAGTATAGTATGGGTTAAAAATTTAATGAGAAAAAGTCATAGTATAGCATATTGCAAAATGTCATGGAAAAAAAGTCATAGTATAGCATATTGCAACATTTCATGAAAAAAAGTCAAAGTTTAGCATGTCAAAACAATTCATGAAAAGAAATCATAGTATTGTATGTCAAAAAATTTCATGAAAAAAAATCATAGTATAGTATGACAAACAATTTCATTAAAAAAATCATACAATAGTAAATCATACAATAGTATGTATGTCTATAAAAAAGTCATTGTATTTCACTTTAAACAATTTCATGACAAACAGTCAAAGTGTAGTATGTCGAAAAATGTAATGAAAAAAAGTCATAGTATAGTATGTTAAAAATGTATTGAAAAAAGTCGTAGTATAGCATATTGAAAAAGTTCATGAAAAAATGCCATGGTATTGTATGTCAAAAAATGTCCTAAAAAAGTCACAAAATAGTATGTCAAAAATGTATTGAAAAAAAGTAATAGTATAGTATGGGTTAAAAATTTAATGAGAAAAAGTCATAGTATAGCATATTGCAAAATGTCATGGAAAAAAAGTCATAGTATAGCATATTGCAACATTTCATGAAAAAAAGTCAAAGTTTAGCATGTCAAAACAATTCATGAAAAGAAATCATAGTATTGTATGTCAAAAAATTTCATGAAAAAAAATCATAGTATAGTATGACAAACAATTTCATTAAAAAAATCATACAATAGTAAATCATACAATAGTATGTATGTCTATAAAAAAGTCATTGTATTTCACTTTAAACAATTTCATGGAAAAAAAGTCATAGTATAGCATATTGCAACATTTCATGAAAAAAAGTCAAAGTTTAGCATGTCAAAACAATTCATGAAAAGAAATCATAGTATTGTATGTCGAAAAATTTCATGAAAAAAATCATAGTATAGTATGACAAACAATGTCCTAAAAAAGTCACAAAATAGTATGTCAAAAATGTATTGAAAAAAAGTAATAGTATAGTATGGGTTAAAAATTTAATGAGAAAAAGTCATAGTATAGCATATTGCAACATTTCATGGAAAAAAAGTCATAGTATAGTATGTTAAAAATGTATGTGAAAAAAAGTTATGGTATAGAATGTTGAAAAATGTCATGACAAAATGTCATAGTATAGCATGTAAAAAAAAAAGTCATAGGCCATGGAGAGGCAGCACAGGCTAGGCAGAGAGCAGGCAATGAGCCTGCAGAAGCAGTAGTGTTACCTTCAAGCTCAAGAATTGTAAATCTGTCAGAAGATAAGGCCTTTAAGGACCGGAATAGGCATAGGGTACAAAGGAATAGCTGTGCTGGCAAAACCTTAATGAGATTTGGGCAGTGTGCCAACACAGGTTGAAAAGAAACAGGAAAGGGATTGTGATAAAGTTATCTATATAAGAGTATGCTTGCCATATGAAAAGTCAGTCCTCCGTTCTAACTGTCGACTCGTGTTTGTTTTGGTGACAAAATAAACGCTTTTGCATCAAGATCTGTTGACTTCTCTCGACCAATTTTGAACCTTTTGAGAACTCCAATAGTTTTAATTATAATAAAGACAAAAGTGCTGTATCTTTTGCTAGCCCAAGGTCGGGGCATTTTATCTTCAACACACGCACGGCCGGTCTGGCTATGTCAACAAAGCACGGAGAAGACAAACAACAAATTCTACAGAGAGGGAAAGCGATGAGCATTCTCTGCTCAGGTAGACATTACTCCTCTATGTTTACATAGACAATAGCTGTTTGCTGCTATATTAATACTCTGAATATCGTATAGAGAACCTTTAAAAGAGAAGATAAAAGGTAACTGGAGATACTTATTGAAAATACTGGAAGATGATGTAGTTCATTGAAAGGGATACTTTGGAAGCTAACTGTCTTGAGTTAGCTCTTGAGCTAGTTAACTCAAGAGCTAACTCTCTTACTGAGAGTTAGATGAGAAGATTGACTCCACTGTCATGCCTGTATGCTAAATATGAATCTACAGTAGAGCCAGTAGCCAGTTAGCTCAGTCCAGCACATCCCAGTGTGTTGTTGTGTCAAGCCACGTTCCCACAGCTTGTCAGACTACCCACAGTCTGATCTTGCATCTCTGTAACACCTCTGTACTGTGCCCAGTCAAGGTTAACTAATTTCATTAGCACAGTCAAAGGTCTTCACCCACACCTTTCCCATGATGCCTTGGCTGTTCAGTCTTTTTTTGGCCTACGGCTTCCAGCAGCAATCGGGTGCTTCATTTGGAGTTGGCCACATTGACACGGCTCAGCAGGCTGTAGAAAGAGAATCAACGGCACTGTGAATTAGTTGTGTGCACAGCAGTGTGGGTGAAATGATGCTTTTTGTGACTTCAACTAATAAGACAGACATTTTTAACACACTTTGAGGGCAGAAGAGAAAGCAGACTTTAGTTTGTTGCTTTGAAGGTGTTTCTGTTAATAGTGTTTTACTTTCCTTTTTTGTTGGTAAAAACTTTGCAACTTAGAAATGCCTGCATACATATTGTATGATCTTTGCCAAGGGCATTTTTGGAATTTTTTAAGCTTTTACAGTACATGAGCAGCTTTGTTATACATGTTTGTATTGATTTCAAATAACCTCCCGCAGAATACTAACATCAGACTCAAATCACTCCCTATAGCAGTGGTTCCAAACATAGGGGTTGGGACCCCCCCAAGGAGTCAAATCTGACAAATCTGAGGTCGTTAGATCAGCGGCTTCTAGTCTTTTTGTCTACTAAGTCTTGGCAAGAAAGCAAGTAAGCATGTTTCCCAAAATGTTGAACTATTCATTTAATCCGCCTGTGACCCCTCTGATTTATCTTGTGACCCCTTGGTGTGTCCCGACCCCTAGGTTGGGAGGGTTTGGATTAACTGGATAGGAAAGCAGAACAAAAATATTTCTGCTACACAAAATACTATTTGTCTGCCAGACAAAAGGAACAGCGTGTTGCATTTAGGGGGATCTATTGGCAGAAATGTAACATAATATTAATAAGTATGTTTCCTTTAGAGTATAAGAGTTGTTGTGTTTTCGTTACCTTAGAATGAGCTGTTTAAATCTACATAGGGAGCAGGTCCTCTTGGAGGAGGCGGAGTCCGCTATGTTTCTACACTAGCCCAAACACTAGCTGTAGATAGGGCCATTTTCGTTTTCACATCGGCCACTGTAGTTTCCCTACACGCTTGGCACATGGGAGAAATTTCAGTTGCCAGTCACCGAGGTAAGAAGAAATCCTACAGACTGCACTTTTAATCTGTTCTTGTTTTTTTCTGGTGAGTCACTGGATAATTTTACCTCTAAAAATGATTGCTGTAAAACAAAGAAAAGAAAATTACACTTTGGTTGAACTGGTTATGCAATCAGTGACAAGGGATCGCAAGTAGGCATTGCTTTGTTTTAGGGGTCACAAGCTAAAAGGGTTGGGAACCGCTGCTCTACAGTCTAAACTAGGGCTATCAGAGTTAGTGCAATTGTTACGGCCGTGGAGCTGTTTAGTGTGTATTGGAGATGATCCTGCCCTCTATTATCCTTTTTTTGTGGGATCGAGAGTGTGCGCATGCCTTTGATGCTGTAAAATCTCTTCTTTGCAGTGCCCCAGTCCTGGTTAATCCTAACTTCACTCTCCCGTTTAAGCTTGAGGTGGATGCGAGTGCTGTTGGAGCCGGAACGGTGTTGCTGCAAGATAGTGAAGATTGGCTCATCCAGTGTGCTTCGTCTCCACCAAGTTTAAACGACACCAGTTGAACTACTCCACCATTGAGAAGGAAACACTGGCCATGCTGCTCGCCCTGCAGCATTTCGAAGTGTACGTGGGTTCCAGTTCTATACTGGTCACAGTGGACACAGACCACAACCCCTTGGTGTTCCTCTCCCAAATGTTCAACTGTAAACATCGGTTGATGGTAAATGGTAAATGGACTTGCATTTATATAGCAATTTTCTACACTACATGTTAGCATTCACCCATTCACACACACGTTTATACACCGTGTGTAAGGTGCCAACTTTGCCCATCAGGATCTAATCTAAATTTTCATTCACACACCGATGGCTATGCCTTTGGGGTTAAGTGTCTTGCTCAAGGACACATCGACATGTGAACCAGAGCAGCTGGGGATCGAACCACGACTTTCCGTTTGGAGGATAACCTGCTCTACCCTCTGAGCCACAGCCACCCACAATTGATGCAGTTGGCCTTGATGGTCCAGGGGTTCAACATTGTGATCCGGCATAAGAAGGGTGTGGAAAACGTGGTGGCAGACGCTTTATCTTGTGGGTGAAGTGACCTCGTGTGCTCAATTGTTTTTGTGGTATTGGGTAGAGCATGATTATTTAGTGTAATTTGATGTGTAACGGGCTAATGGGTGAAGCTATTGCTAGCAAGTAAATATGCCTGTGTGTTTACAAGAGCAATGTTTTCGCCAAGCCCTCGCGGCTCAAGGAATCCTCGTGGGTCACCATGAACAGACATTACGTGATGTAATGGAGACTCTCCAGTCGCTCTCCACCAACGTGGCCATCATGGGACAACAGCTCAACCAGGTTTCTCATCACCTCGCCACACCACCACCTGAAGTTCCATCCTCTCCCCCCGAACCAACACCAGCTCCAGTCTCGTCAACTCCCCACTACCGAGAGCCACCCATCCCCGCGCCCGAGTGCTACTGTGATAATCTAGGTAAATGTAGGTCATTCTTAATGCCGTGTTCGTTCATTTTTGAACAGCAGCCCAGAACCTTTGCTGATGACAGAGCTAAAATTTCTTATGTTATGGGGTTACTAACGGGTAGTGCATTAGCCTGGGCAGCAGCAGTGTGGGACAGTCAGTCTTCTCTTTGTTTTGTTTATTCCAATTTTGTAGCAGAGATGAGGAAGGTTTTTGATCATCCAGTTAGCGGCAGGGATGCTACTCAGCGTCTCTTTGCTATCACGACAGGGTCCCCATAGTGTAGTTGATTTTTCCGTTGAGTTTAGGACACTGGCGGCAGACTCCGGATGGAAGGATGTAGCCCTCAGAGGGGTTTTTCTGGGAGGGTTAGCAGACTCAGTTAAAGATGAGTTGGCTATTCGTGACGAGTCAGTTAGCCCAGATAGCTTAGTTTCCCTAGCCATTAGCCTAGATAACTGCCTCAGGGAACGCTGTAGGGAAAGGACTAGCAGATCCCCATCTTTGCCATCTTCTCGCTCCATTCCTCCTCTCGCGAGGTTTAGCTCCAACACAGCCCCAGGACTCGGCTTCTCCTCGTAGTCCCCCACTCCCTCCATGCCACCAGGGGAGCCCATGCAATTGGGCAGGACTCGACTCACTCCAGTGGAGCTTTTCTGGAGGATGAGGGAGGGGCTTTGTATGTACTGTGCTCAACAAGATCATCTTGTGGCCTCATGCCCCCACCGGCCAAAAGAGGATGCTCGCCAGTGAAGTTGTTAACATTGGTGAGCAAGATGAACTTAAATTCCCCCAACAGTATGATTTTTGATGCTACTCTGTGCTTGGGGCAGTGTGAACTCTCTTTGCCGGCATTAGTGGACAGTGGAGCAGATGAGAGTTTCCTGGACTCCAAGTTTGCTGCTCAGGCTGGCATTATCATTAGACCCCTTCCAGTTCCTCTTAAGGCCCACGGACTAAATGATAAACCGCTGGCATGTATCACCCACATTACTGAGCCTCTTCACCTTGTACTCTCTGTTAACCATCACGAAGAGATCCAGCTCCACATCATTGAGTCACCACACTCTCCTTTAGTTTTCGGCCAGCCCTGGTTAAAGTTACACAACCATCACTTAGACTGGAAGGAGAGGAACTTGTCCTACATACAAACAGCAAAGAGATTGAACTCTTGTCAAGCCCGTTGGGCATTGTTCTTTGGAAGATTCAACTTTCATCTAGGAACCTGAAACCTGACACGTTGTCCAGACAGGCCAAGTCAGACCACAGTGAAGAATGTTCAAGGAGCGCAACCAGATCCTGGTACCGGTCCTCCTCATCGTCTGTTCGTGCCGGATTGTCATCCTGGCATAAATCGCACTCTGACATTGTTACAATGACACTTCTGGTGGCCATCTATGAAGGTGGATTCTCATGCTTTTGTGCTTCGCCTGTGAAACCTGGGGCCGTAGTAAATCCTCTCACCAACCTACCACAGGGCTGCTCCGTCCTCTTCCTGTTCCCAGTCGGCCCTGGAGTCACGTTGGACTCAATTTTGTTACCGGTCTTCCAGCCTTGCAAGGTAACACCACCATACTTACTATAGTAGACAGATTTTCTAAAGCCGTGCATTTTGTGCCTCAGCCAAAACTCTCCACAGTGTCAGAAACAGCGGATCTCCTGGTGCAGACTGTGGTCCGGTTGCATGGTACACCTGTGGACATAGTGTCGGATCGTGGACCTCAATTCACGTTGAGGAAGGCTTTCTGTCGTGCAGTGGGAGCATCTGTCAGTCTTTCCTCTGGTTATCATCCTCAGACCAATCAATGGACAGACGGAGCGGGCCAACCATGACCTGGGAGCGGCATTTAGATGTGTGACCGCCAGGAATCCCTCTTCTTGGAGCTTGCATCTCCCATGGGTTGAATACGCATAAAACTGCTTGTCAAGCGCAGCCACAGGGATGTCACCGTTCGAGTGTTCGTTGGGACATCAACCTCCGCTCTTCTCAACCCAAGAAGAGGAGATTGCGGTTCCGTCCGTCCAGGCCCACCTTCGCCATTGCCAGAGGATTTGGAAGGATGCCCGCTCCGCTCTGCTCCATTCCACCAAGCGCAACCAGCGATTCACAGACCATCATCGGACTCCTGCACCAGCTTTTCAACCACGTCAGAAAGTTTGGCTTTCCTCCAAAGACATCCCATTACCTACTGAATCAAAGAAGTTAACACCTTGATACATTGGACCATACAACATTGACAGTATCATTAACCCCTCTACCGTTAAACTGAAGTTGCCTCCATCCATTAGGGTTCATCCTACCTTCAATGTCTCCCAGCTTAAACCTGTCTCCACTAATCCATTGTGCCCTCCAGCCACTGCCCCACCACCCACCCAGATCATCGACAACCTCCCTGCTTACATGGTCCGGCGGTTGTTGGATGTACGCCGTCGAGGTCGGGGTTTTCAGTATCTGGTGGACTGGCAGAGATATGGACCTGAGGAGAGGAGTTGGGTGTCTCAGCAACTGATCCTGGACCCTTCCCTCATCTGCGACTTTTATAGAGACAATTCTGACAAGCCTGGTGGATTGCCAGGAGGGGGGTGGGGTAATGTTATGATTCAGTTCATGACTCCATTCATGAACTCAGCCTTCCTAGTGTGTCTTTTCCCTTTTTCTCTTTGTGTCCAGTTCCCTGTCTGTCTAGTGTGGGCGTGTCTGGCTGTCGGTGTGGGTGTGTGAGTTTTTACCCGGCAGACTATCTCTCTCCCTCACTGAGGCAATCAACCAACCTGAGCAACCTGCGCAGCTGCAAATCATCCCAGCATAAATACTCCGGCTCTTCAGTCATTTGACGCCAGATCGTTTCTCAACCCAAGTGATAGTTCGCCTCGGCCTCCTAGCTTGTATTTTTCAAAATCCTGTTCATAGTTTTTGACCTCGTTCATGCTTTTTCTTATTCTGTGTTTTTTCTGTGCTCAGGATCATCGCCTACCTGCCTGCCTTGCTCATCCCAACCTGCTCATTCCATTCATTCTGCCATCATTCATGCTTTTTGGAAATAAAGCCTTTTTGTTCAACATCCGCCATTGTCTCTGTCTGCGTTTGGGTCCAACCGTACACTGATTGTAACATAAGCAAGCATATTTGTCCACTCCCATGTTGATAAGAGTATTAAATACTTGACAAATCTCCCTTTAAGGTAAATTTTGAACAAATAAAATTTGCTATTAATTTGCGATTAATCACAGTTAACTATGGACAATCGTGCAATTAATCACGATTAAATATTTAAATCGATTGACCGCCCTAGTTCAAACTCAACACATTAATCTAGTGTACACTCCAGTTGCCAGTTTAATAAAAATAATGCTCAATCTTCTTACACACTGTAGTCCTTCCAGTCATCCTCTGCTCCCTTTCCCAGAAATTTCCTTTATTGTGAATTCAACTATTCACATTGTTAAAAATAAAGCAACTTTGGTTTTTAAGAATTGAGCAAGCCAAACAAATCAGTTTGTTTGGAAATTACAATATAGTTGGCAAAAAATGTTTTTTTTCTCTGCAGGTCTAACACTCTCTTTCTATGGTGGTTCCAGGGTGGACCACTCTCATCACAGACAACTCTCTCCTGGTCTTCAAGTATGACTTCATCATGTTCAACTGTGAGCAGATCCAGAGGATCCCACTGAACATTATCGATCGCATCTCCCATGGCAAATTCAGCTTACCAAAGCACTCCCTGCTTCAGTAAGCCCTCATTAGCCCTTGATTAGTCCTTCTTATACCTTCTATCCACAAAACCTGTAGCTTTATCCTCAGAAGGTCTTGTACTTTGTGGTGGGAAATGAAAATCGGGAAACTTATGACACTTTAACTTAATAGAGACACATTCGTTGGAATTTGAACTGTGTGCAAAGCAGCATTGTGTTAGAGAGAAAGCCTTGGATCTCTGGTGTCCTGTCTCATTTTTAGTAATGTTCAGTAAGTCTACTTTAAAATTTATCTTTGGAGTGTTTTGTTGCTAATGAAAAAATTAAAACCCTACTTGGAGAATTCCAAACATTAGCCCTAATTATCTGCGATGTGCTCTAATTTGCTTCACAAAAGTAAAATTCCCTGTGAAAAAAAAATCCATTTTGGCACATGATTAACCATTAAAGCTTGGGGAGGCAGGTTGGAGCAAATAGGATTAAAAAGTTATAAAACGGTAACTGTATCCTGACAGTAGTGCATGAGACAGGTAATCTGAAAAAAGTCCTGTGTCCTCCAGTGTCCTCTGGTGCTCTTAATGGCATCTGCAAGATTTCACAGACCGTAGGAAAACAACCAATCAGAGCCGAGCTGGAGCCTTGCCGTCTCTGAGCAGCTGTCAATCACTCACCAACTCTGAACAAACGGTCAAACTTGGCAGCGCTGATCAAATATGAATCGATATTCTGTTACTGTAATGCCTATTTATAAATGTTTTCAGAATCATATTTCAGGGTACTTTTTAGTTGTACAATGAGAAAGTTTGGGACCTGGCAGCCATGTTGAGATCAGTTGAGGAAATACCAAGCACTACCCACCGGCCAGAGCAAACTTAGATGTTTCTGAATACATTTTATGCGAGACATAGGCATTACAGTAACAGCATATTGATTGATATTTGATTAGCGCTGCCTAGTTTAACCGTTTGATCGGAGTTCGCAAGTGATTTGACAGCTGCCTCAACGCTCTCTCTCTGAAATGACCTGTGATTGTCCAAAGTCTCCCGTCACGGGCTAGATTTCCTAAAGCCTGAAAACAGAGCCATGAGGAGGAGCAGAAGTCTAATTTTCTCTGAGAACACTTGAATTACAATATGCTGAAAGGTTATTATGGAATTTTTGCCCAATGATGCAAAAAATATTCTGCCTACTACCACTTTAAGCTCTAACACAAAACATGCCTCGTCATATTTTTTGTTAGCATGTAACAGTGTCATAACTTATTCCAAAGTCATGTTATCATACAACACATTCTCAAGTTTTGTGAACATTTAGTAGATGTAATGAAGAATTTAACATGCAGCCTTTTTTAATGAATTTCAAAGGTTGAAATGATGCATGAAGTATGCATGATTTGCTTTAAAGTATTGACAGTGATTGGAGTTGTCAGTGAGAACAGTGAGACAATGCTGAGGGCGGCATCACAAGGCTGTGCAGTGAAGGGGATACATGCAGAGGATCGGCGCAGGGGGCAGCCAGGGACACGTGGAACAGCCTGGAACAGGCATGGCAGCGAGACGAGTATGCGTTTTCGGGGGTAAGGAGTGCATATCTGTCACTTGGAGCTGTCGCTTAACTGATTAGTGGCAAAATTAACGTAGTCCTTTCATCCAAACCTTTTAAAGACGGCTCAGGGGATACCAAACCAACTAAAACTAATTTGATGAATAAATCGTAATGCGCTGTGAAGAGCTTAGAGAACACAGCCTTTATTGGAGGCTTTATCTCTGCACATTACATTAAATTATACATAAACCGCTCGTGAAAGCCACCCGGGAGTCCAACAGTAAAGAGACGGATTCAAATGAGAAAGACTCGACCCTCAAACATTCCCTCTTTCTGTCTTCCTCTCCGTCTCTCCCTCAGGAAGTGTCTTCTTTTGTTCGTCTAGGTCATTCTGTCTTGTTTTTGGCAGAAATTGATCTACAGTAAAGTTCATGTATATATAAAAAGTAATCCTCCCTACTGCTGTGATAGTACATGAAACTTTGTTTCCACATCACAAAATCGTTGCGAGAGAAAAGTAGGAAAAGTCAGGCTGTGAAGATTATTCAGCTGCTATGCTGTATTAATGTTACATTCCTTTTTCAGTTACACTTCATTTTAAGTCCCACTGTTTAGTATTCATAAGCAGTATATAAACATTTAGTATAACATAGTTATAAGCAGCTATATTCTATAGCAACTATAAACTATCACTACTGTGGGCACCCACAAGTGGAGGCTTGTGTATCAAGAGATAATGAATGACAATATAGTAAAACACAGCTGCTTGTCTTTATACAAGAAGTTATAACTGTTGACAGTAATAAACACTTAAAGGACCAGTATGTAACATTTAGGGAGCTCTATCGGCAGAAATGGGATATACTATTACTAAGTGTGTTTTCTTTAGTGTATAATTGCCTGAAAATATGAATTGTTGTGTTTTTGTTACCTTAGAATGAACCATTTATATCTAGATACGGGCGGCTCCTCTCCACGGAGTCCGCCATGTTGTACCAGCCTGTTCTCATTCCCAGGGCGTCAAATAGCGAGACTTTGTCACAGCCATTGATGTTCGATACCGCCGCACAAGGCACCCTTTAGCATCGGTATGAAACGCACCAGGTGTTCCATTAACTATGATGGAAACCCATCCGTGGCAATCACAGTAAATGCTCTGTTTAAAGAGCGAAGAGAAACACACAGGGCAGGCGGGAGGGGAGGTGGATCGGTCCAACAAACAATTCAATTCAATTCAATTCAATTTATTTTTGTATAGCGTCAAATCACAACAGAAGTTATCT
>CAKAOI010052279.1:13838-31955 GCA_916701655.1 Sebastiscus albofasciatus | reverse complement strand
GTGTGTCAGTGTGCTGACTTGACTATGACTTGCCCCAAACTGCATGTGATGATCATAAAGTGGGCATGTCTGTAAAGGGGAGACTCGTGGGTACCCATAGGACCCATTTACATTCACACATCTGGAGGTCAGAGGTCAAGGGACCCCTTTGAAAATGGCCATGACCGTTTGTGTTCACCAAAATTTAGCGTAAGTTTGGAGCGTTATTTAATCTCCTTCGCGACACGCTAGTATGACCTGGTTGGTAGCAATGGATTCATTAGGTTTTGCTAGTTTCATATGATATTCATGAGCTATTTAAAGAGATATCTTCTTTAATACTTAGTAGCAAAATCTAACTAAATGTTCTGCTTCAATCCATATTTGTTGGCGTTTAGCCTTTCAAAAACATCAAACCAGTATCTTCACTCTAGCTTTAAAACTGAACCCACTAAAACTTAAAAATTGCAAGTTGCGTTAATGCGTTAAAGAAATTAGTGGTTAACTTTGACAGCCCTATTATGAACCATAATTGAAGTAATTAGGTACAACTATAAACTGTATGAAAATGTAAGTTCGATGCAACTTTATTGTCAGTTTACACTGAAATTCATTTTGCATCCTTAGGCAGTTCCGTTAAAGAAATGTAAACACAGGTTGATCATACAGTTGACACTTTTCATCGACGTATTAAAACACATTCAAACAGTCGTGACAATTAAACACATCACATCATATCCTCTGGATCCAGATTTAGCAGCACACTGAGTTTGGTTTAATAGCAGCAGTATAGACTGATGTATAAAAGAGTTATTCCGCCTGTTGTGTTTCTCTATGTTGGAGGACAGAAGTTGGTATTCTCTGTTTAAACATTCGAGGAGATATTGTTAGCAAGTCTGAGCATGCTCCTGTTGTGCGATGCTGAGGTGGGTTTACACACAGTATTACATGTAAGCTGTCTTCGCATGCTAAACAGCGACGCCAGCACTCGTGTGGACGTGCAGATGAACACGTCTGCAGACTTGATGTGTGTGCACAGAGGAAAAGCCCTAAATCCAGATTGAAATTATAACCGGGCAATCATTCAGAAACAGACGGCAAACCACATACGAGCCTCAAACCCCCAAACCCCACAGGTTTAATTATGTCAGTGTGTAGACGTGTGTGTGTGTGAGACTGTGTGTGTGTGTTTGAGTTAGCAACGCCGGGGTCTCCTTAGTTTGATGATGTCACGGCGGCTTACAGCGAGCCGAAGCAGCACGGCGGTGGGATGGTGGTCTCGGGCCAGGATCCGGGCCAAACAGCCTCCACTCACGGTGTCAAACAGATGGTGGCGGGTCCCAAGGAAGCGGGGCGGTTTCTGAAGCGGAGCTCGAGCAGAGCGGTGGGCTGCCTGGTTGTGTGAGGGGGGGATCTTTCAGTGGGAGGATGCCAAGGTTTGCCCATCCAACGTGTTGCTGTGCCAACAGATGAAAGGATGCACCGGAAAACGTGTGACCCACGAGGGTCGTTCTGTTTTTAGCTCTCTGAGTGCCGGAGCGACCAGGATTCACCACCGAATGGTTCAGATTCTGGAAGAGCTCAATTTATGATTCATTTTGGCAGATCTCAGTCACAAGATGACTAATCACTTTCTAGCTTAGCGGATCATTTCCCTTACTATAATATACATAATTCAAAAACATAACTCTATTCCCAAATACTGGGATGGTTCAAAATTCAAAAAAGTGACATACACTGTGTCTAGAGAGGGACAGCTGAGCATCACAATCAAAACTCCATTCACCTCCATTGTATTCACACATCTCAGAGACCGACATCTTAGAACCTGGGAACGTAAATCAGAGCTGTCTGCATGGGTAGATACCATAAGGGGTTAAGTGAGAAAATGTGTTCTGGGTGAATTGACACTTTAAAGATTATTTCTGGCTCATCTGCCACCCCATTTCTACTTCATGCGTGTTGAGCAGATCAGCTATCTGATATCAAACAAGCTTAACGCAAACACATCCGAGAAAACCACCTCAAGAGGAGCTTTGAGACGCATCGAAAGGTCGCGATTAATCCCCTGATTGTCCATTTTGATTCTTTATCTGTTCTAAATGTACCTTAAAGGGAGATTTGTCAAGTATTTAATCCTCTTATCAACATGGGAGTGGACAAATATGCTGCTTTATGCAAATGTATGTATATATTTATTATTGTAAATCAATTATCAACACTAAACAATGACAGATATTGTCCAGAAACCCTCACAGGTACTGCATTTAGCATAAAACAATATGCTCCAATCATAACATGGCAAACTGCAGCCCAACAGGCAACAACAGCTGTCAGTGTGTCAGTGTGCTGACTTGACTATGACTTGCCCCAAACTGCATGTGATGATCATAACGTGGGCATGTCTGTAAAGGGGAGACTCGTGGGTACCCAGAGAACCCATTTACATTCACACATCTGGAGGTCAGAGGTCAAGGGACCCCTTTGAAAATGGACATATCAGTTTTTCCTCGCAAATTTGAAGCGTTATTTAACCTCCTTCGCGACTAGCTAGTTTAACATGGTTGGTATCAATGGATTCCTTAGGTTTTTTAGTTTCATATGATGTTCATAAGCTATTTAAAAAGATATATTTTTTTAATACCTAGTAGCAAAATCTAACTAAATATTCTGCTTCAATCCATATTTGTTGGCGTTTAGCCTTTCAAAAACAACAACAAACAACATTTGCTCTCCCGCTTGCAGCAGACAAAGGAAGGCCTGCACCTGTATTAACGGGGCGGTCTAGTAGCAATCTAACAACACCATAAATTACATCTATTTATCCTCAATAATAAAAAACTATTTTGGCTCTAACATTAGTATAGTAAATTAGTTAAGTCGTTACCAAAAAAACGATCATTCACTTGACGAATCTGTCAAAACGTCATCACTTTATTAATGTTGACGAAACTGACGAGTTCTATTTATTAAAGAAAGTTGATCTAATAAATAAAGACTCATTTAAAACACTGAATTACTTAATTTAAATTGAGGATTTTGTGACGTCGAAGGGGGTCAGTTATTCTCAGATGCAAGTACGGGGGGCTTCAAGGAAAATAGGTTGGGAACCACTGGTTTAGACCATTATTATGTGACTAAATTGAGACGAGGTGCGTCCGGATCTGTCTGATTCAGCTCAGCAGGTGACACTGATTGGATCACATTGTACATTTGCTTTGCAGTGATTATTTAGAGCAGCGTATTGTAATGTCTGAGATAAAAGAAGCGTTTTACAAGAGGGTAAGGTAGACCCAGACAGCTCAGTCAGTCACAATGAGGTGGGGATGTGAGGTCAGACACCGGGCGGAAGTTAGTTTGATTATTAGATTGTTACACCTTCATTTATGGAATACATGGTATGATCTGCTGTCGGCTCTAGGAAATAAACATACATACATGAACAGACCAGAAGCTGCAGGCTAATCACATTTGATTCGTCACCGATCGTCGACAGACCCGTTCGCAGACCACCGAGTTCTTCCTTTCCATTAGCATGCTAATGCGACGTCCACACCGACGTATCAGTTACTGTTTACAACCCGACGCCGCGTAGCTCCGGTGTCAGCGTCCTGGAGGCTCCAGGCTGAGCGGCAGATGTAATCCGCCGGGGGGAATCGTGTGATCGAAGCCGTTTGATCTGGCGTTTTCCTCATGTCTCTTCTGCCCGGCCGCGGACGGGCTGCGTTCCAGGGAGTGTCAGAGGCGTCTCGTGAAAAATGATGTGATTACGAGGAAGGCCCTCCCCGCTTCAGGACTATGACAGCGATCACATCCCATCATGTTCGGGGCGGTGATAGGGCCCGCTGGCTGAATCTGTTGAGTCCTAATAAATCTCTCAGTTTGTACAGTACATGTAGAAAGATACACAGAGCCGAGCTTTCAAAGAATACGGCTGTCGTTTCTCATCCTGCCCGGTTTTCCCCTCGCTAACCGGTCAAAGACGGAGTAGATGTGATTATAACATGTGTGAGGAGGAGACGTGTTTTTTTATGATTGATTGTTTCCTGGAGGAAGACGTCCAGCTCTTCCTGTGGGTGTTGAGTGACTGATAGGAGCCTGAGCTTAATGTGATGCAGCAACTGATATGAAAACATTCAGCTCAGGCTCGGTGACATAATGCTAAAACAAACACAACAAATTGAAGGTTCTGCCAGTTGCTGTTTATAGTGAATAAGAATTAACAACAGCTTCTTGTAAGAGGAGAAAAAAGGATCCTTGATATTTCAGTGACACATAAAGCAACGTATAATGCCGTGCTAGTTGCCCATGGAGACTGACGTGTTCATTACAGTGTGCAGAACCAACCTGCTCTAACAATCCTGTTGTTTATACCAGTAGTGTGTCTTCTTTAGATGGGTGCAGGGGGTCTTTAGGGGGAGATAGCAGGTCAGCAGTAGATGTCACATAGAAGTGGTGTACATCATCTGAAAGCTGAGAACCTGGAGATTAATTTGATTGTCAATCTAGCTAGGAAAGCCATCCATCCTCTGAATGCTCTAGGTCTCTAGTCTGATCCATCCATCCTCTGAATGCTCTAGGTCTGTAGTCTGATCCATCCATCCTCTGAATGCTCTAGGTCTCTAGTCTGATCCATCCATCCTCTGAATGCTCTAGGTCTCTAGTCTGATCCATCCATCCTCTGAATGCTTCAGGTCTCTAGTTTGTGGCTGTAAAGTTTCATGAGGCTGTGATTATCCTAGAGGTCACCACAGGTCATTTTATACAGTGAAGTCAAATAAAAAAAAAAGAAAAGGTCTCACTACAATGAAATGTCTCCTATGGGGACTAACATCATCACACATGAATCCAGTTGGGCTCATTGGATCCACAAGAGTCTCAGCTTTACAGTGATACCCAATTTATGTAATTCTAAGACTCGTGGGAACCCATAGAACCCATTTCCAGTCACATATCTTGAGGTTTGAAAATGGCCATGCCAGTTTTTCCTCGCCAAAATGAAGCCTATGTTTGGAGCGTTATTTAGCCTCCTTATTGACAAACTAGTATGACGTTGTTGGTACCAATTGATTCCTTAGGTTTTCTAGTTTCATATGATGTCTGTATCTTCACTCGAGCTCTAAACCTGCTACAGCCTCTAAAAGACAGTAAAGTCGGTCGCTGTTCTCAGAGGGTTAAGTTTTAATCAGTGAAATCAGCTTCTATAACGATTGTTTATGATGAAAACCTGCACACACGTGGGTGGCTCTTCATGGCCACATGTTTGAAGGTCACAGGTTTGGCCTCTGCAATAGCCACCTTGGCCGTTAACCGCTGTGCCAACGAGCGAGAAAAGCCTTAAATGTAATGAAAAAAACGAGTGAAAACGGGGCGAGTCCTCGGGCTAAATTAGATCTGCATTGTTCAGAGACGGACTGTCTGTGCTACATCCGCCCTGCGCTGCTTTCAAAGAGCGATTTATAGAAGTACAGGACTCATTTAGCATGCAGAGTGTGTGTGTGTGTGTGTGTGTGTGTGTGTGTGTGTGTGTGCTGGAGATCAGGATGTCGAGAAGCATGTGCCTGTTGCAATCACATGGTAGAGTAGCGCCTTTGCATTTTTAATGCCTGTCATAAATAACCTTGTGAGGATACATGGTATCAGTGTGTGCACCTGCATGTTGGTGTAATAATGTGTATGCATGTGCGTTGGGTGTCTGGCGTGTTTAATGTGACGTGATTCAGCTGTTACAGGCCAGTGTGCGCTGGGGGAGATGATGTATCCTCGTCGCCCTGCAGAACGCCGCGACATTACAGCCCAGCACGAGACGGCGGTTGTCATTAGTCGGCGCAGCATCCGAGCAGCCGAAGGAAACAGCTCAGGTCGTCCTGCTGCTCGTTTCAGCCGGTCATGATAAGAGGGCAGACAAGAGAGGAGTGAGATCGGGAGAAAGTCAGGACGGAGCAGCGGGAGGAGGAACTGCTGTGTTAGGAGTTTGCATACATCCTAAAACTAACATTTCAATCAAAGCTGCTTTTCTACTTCTAGTCACACACATTTTGGTCTTATTCTGCATGCACGTCACCGGGAACAGATGGTAGAGATGGGAGATGTTTACAGCTTGTGAGCATTCACGTCATGGGACAACTCCAGACTGTTTTACTAGAGTCGGTTATGTAATTTGACAATACATCACTATATATTCATTAAATGTGGGTTTTATTACCCTGAACGACAGACCTTGGCTCTGAAGCATCCATATTTGTTTGCCTTTTGAGGCACTTTTATATTAGTAAGCACCAGCTTGGATATATCTGAGCTTACGGAGAATTCCACGCTTTACAGCCGTAAATACGACTCGGATGTTGAAGCGCAGACTGATATAGACTGATGGCTTATGTGCTCTGCTCTCGGCAAAGTCCAACTGAATGTACGTTCCCCTGTATGTGAAAGTAGAGATGGTTGGTTATGGTTGGCAGTCGTCCCCTCTGAAGGTAGACTGTGTACCATAGACTGGATATGAGAAGTGGACGTAGTCACCGTGACGTCACTTTTTGGTTTGTGAACTTCTGTTTTGAAGCCTCAAGTTTGGTATTTTGGTCGTGAAAGGGTTAACATTATAAGATGAAAACACGGACAACTCTGAGACCGGACTGGTAGGTGGTAGCGACCTGTCAATCACAAGGTAGCCCCGCCCTAAAGCATCCCCTGCTTTATGGTCTATTTGACTCTAAATGGGACCATAATTTACTAAGTGAACATCATGCTGTATTGAAGAAGACTTGAAACTAGCGATTGAGACCATGAACTCATGTTTACAATGTTTACTGAGGTAATAAATCAAGAGAGACGTAGGCTCATTTTCTCATAGACTTCTATACAATCAGACTTCAGAGGAGTCGCCCCCTGCTGGCTGGTAGAGAGAATGCAAGTTAAAGACACTTCCGCATTGGCTTCACTTCTCAGACCCGCCTGCTCTGTACATGTGGAAGTTCTTCAGGGCTGCTGTGTAGATATTAAACCCCTCTCAAGTTATTTGTTAGCTTACGATCATAAATATGCAATCTATGATTTCTTCTGAAACCCAAGAAACTCTTAAAAGTAGAATTTGAATAAGGAAATGAAAAGATAGTCTGATTTTAGAGAGAACGTCATTTCATTTTCACAGTGTTGCTGTGCAGGTTTACAAGTGAGATCAACAGCAGAAATGGTGTCTTGTTTACTTCCGCCCACAGCTCCTAGATCAGTCTATGGAAGAGGAAACAGACTCCAGTGTCTGTATTAGCAGCTTTAATAGACCAAATGCAGTGCAGTCACAAACACCAAGCTCTTATGATGCTCTAGCTTTCAGTACATCACTACTGTACTGTATGTTGCTGTACTGTAAGTGCCAGTAGACACGATAAGGCTGAGGGAAAACATACAGAAAAGGTCAATGTTTATAAAAGACGTGCAAAGTAAGACAAAACTTTTTTTTGTCTGAACATTTTGTGAATAGGAATATGGCTTATGGTAATGCAAAGAGATGAACACATGCACTTACAGGACGATAAATTATATAATCTATATGAAGAGAGTGCATGCTAACAGCAGCAGAGTGAATGCACAGCACACAGTTCAGCAGCAGAGTGACCCAAATAGTGGCAATGGTATTTTGAGAGCGCGTGAGTCATGCGATCCAAAAACAAGGCAGGGTGTGAATCTGTGAAACGACTTCTTCAGGGCTCAGTAGGCAGAGAGCGCAGCAGTGGATGGATCTGTGGGAGGAAGGTGGAGAAGGAGCGTAGTAGGCTGCGTGTGTGGAAATCTGCTCCGTCTAGCTCTCTCTCGGAGAAAAGCTGTGGATGCTTGCACATTCAGCCTGAGCTGAGCTTCTTCCAGGCAGGGCGGCGGAGACGCTGGACGGGAGCTCTGCATCTGACAGGTGGTTCGATAAACACTTAGCAGGAGAAGACCAAAACACAGGCAGAAAATAATCTGTATGTGACTCATCATTTAATACTGTTACCGTACAGATTCAAGTGTATCAACATGATACCAGTTTGCCAAATAGAACAACAACTTAAAGGTCGCATATTGTCTTTTATATTATAAAGCAGGTTTAAGTGCTTTAATAAATACTGTTAAACTATCATAACGCTCAATATACGGAGAAATACACACAGCTCGTATTCAGAAATTGTGCGTTTGAAACAAGCCGTTTTCTGTCCATTTGTGATGTCACAAATATACAATATTTAGACCATTACACGGTTTTAAACGTAAACATTCTAAATGTGTCCCAGTTTATTTCCTGTTGCAGTGGATGTGAATAACATCAGCTGACAGGAAGTAAACATGGACTCAAGCTGTTGCCTAGCAACGCAATTCCGTTGAAATGCACTAAAACGGAGCGTTTCAGACAGAGGGTGAATACAGGTATATTCAGACAGACAGTATGAGGAAAATAAAGGCTTTTTTTAACATTACAGCAAGTAAACATGTTCTAGTAGGAACACAAAATACAAAGTATGAACCTGAAAATTAGCATGATATGGGACCTTTAAGAATAATTGTGATGTTTTTTGGGTGGGGGGAATAGAATAGTTATTAGTAACAGGCAGTGCTTCATATAGAGATGTTCTGTTACCTTTTTTTCCTTCCCGATACCGATTCAGATACCTGAACTTGCAGTATCGGCTGATACCGAGTATCGATCGGATATCACACACGGCACACGTCTATAGCCTGCACGTCTTTTAGCCTACATGAAATGTGTCTCCTCTAGTTTGGGGACGGCCATTTCAGAGATGTATTTACGACCTGGCAAACTGTACCTTGGCTCCAAATGCTCCATGAAAGTGGCAGTAGGCAGTATATTTTTGGCATCATCGGGCAAAAATTCCATAATAACCTTTCAGCATATTGTAATTCAAGTGTTCTGAGAGGAAACTAGACTTCTTTACCTCCTCATGGCTCTGTTTTCAGACTTTAGAAAATCTAGCCCGTGACGGGAGACTTTGACCAATCACAGGTCATTTCATTGAGAGAGCGTTCCTATTGGCTGTGCTCCGAACTTGGCGTTCCTTCACCAGATTTCACAATGGTGGCAGCGTCACAAACTTTCTCATTCTACAGTTAAACCGTGCTACAAGATGATTCTGAGAACATCTGAGGAGAGAAATAGACATTAACGTAACAGAATATTGATTCATATTTGATCAGCGCTGCCTAGTTTGACCGTTTTGTCTGAGATCACGAGTGATTGACAGCCGGCTCTCCTAGACAGCAGATGGACAGCAGACCTCAGATCAGCTCTGACTGCTTGCTTTCCTCCGGTCTGTGAAATCTTGCAGATGCAGTTAGGAGCACCGGAGAACACAGAGATTATATTTGCTCCAATCTCGCCTACTTCAGCTTTAAGCGACGTAATCCTATGTTTTTTTTCGACAACCGACAGGCGTTGGTGGAATTTATCTCCCCTTGCCCAACATACCAGCAGCAGTAAATTAAATCTGACTGCATCTTTATTCCTGTGTTACGTTCCCACCAGGAGCAAAGGGGGGAAATGTGTGTTTATTTGTTGCTCTTGCTAATAGATTGCTCCTCTCTCTGGAGTCCATTCAAATTGATGCAAGTTAATTAAACTTGTCTTGAGTTCAATCTCTTTCTCAAGAGTAAATTAATTGATTTGTCTCGGTGTATGTATCCTCAGCCAGGGTATATGTAGAACGTCATGGTTCAAAGCATTTGAAATGTAAAGGATGGATTGATATTAAAATGTTTTTCTCTTCTTCTCTTGTCTTCTCTGTAGTTTATAGCCTTTGCATCTTTGTTCTTCATCCTGGTCTCCATCACCACCTTCTGCCTGGAGACTCACGAGGCTTTCAACACCATCATCAACAAGACTGAGCTGATGCGGAACAGCAGCGTGCCGGACTCGGGCCCGCAGTACGAGATCGAGACCGACCCCGCGCTCACCTACGTGGAGGGCGTCTGCGTCTTCTGGTTCACCATCGAGTTCCTGGTGCGTGTGACCTTCTGCCCGGTCAAGTTGGAGTTTATTAAGAGCGTTCTCAACATCATCGACTTTGTGGCCATCCTGCCTTTCTACTTGGAGGTAGGGCTCAGCGGCCTTTCTTCGAAGGCTGCCAAAGATGTGTTGGGTTTCCTCAGGGTGGTGCGCTTTGTTCGCATCCTGCGTATCTTCAAGCTAACGCGTCATTTCGTGGGGCTAAGGGTCCTGGGCCACACGTTACGGGCCAGCACCAACGAGTTCCTGCTGCTCATCATCTTCCTGGCGTTGGGAGTGTTAATTTTTGCCACCATGATCTACTACGCCGAACGGATCGGCGCTAAGCCCAATGACCCCACTGGTAACATCCACACCGAGTTCAAGAACATCCCCATTGGCTTCTGGTGGGCCGTGGTGACCATGACAACACTGGGCTATGGCGACATGTACCCAAAGACCTGGTCGGGCATGGTTGTGGGCGCGTTGTGCGCCTTGGCGGGCGTGCTGACGATAGCCATGCCCGTGCCCGTTATCGTCAATAACTTTGGGATGTACTACTCGCTGGCCATGGCCAAGCAGAAGCTGCCCAAGAAGAGGAAGAAACACATCCCTCAGGTGGTGCAGGGAGGGTCCCCCATCTACTGCAAAGCCGATCTCAACACCACCTGCAACAGCACTCAAGGCGACCTGTGCCACGTCAAAGGGAGCAGGGTGCTAGAACGCCACCGCTCAGGTAAGACCATACGGCCAGATCAAGGCCATATGGGAGAGAAAATTCTGAACTACCACACAGCAACATGATAGCTTTATTATAAGCATGTCAAGAAGTAGGGATGCACCGATAACGATACCAGTATCGGGTATCGGGTCTGATACTGTGCTCATGTACTCCTACTCACAAAACTGCTCCGATGCAACGGCACCGATACCACAGCGTGACGTTAACCTCTCGTCACCATCTTTCGGATCCTATCGTACGCGCTCACGCTCCATTCCCCACCGCCTCGTATGCGTGACTCCCCAGCCTGCCGTGTGTCGCTCACACCCTCCAGCTGGCTGTTAACGAGGGTCTTTTGGCACAGAGAAGTACTCGTATCGGTACTCGGTATCGGCGAGTACCCAAATGTAAGTAATTGTACTCGCTCTGAAAAAAAGTGGCATCTGTACATCCCTAGTTATGAAGCAATGTCAGTCCTGCATGCACAAAAATAACAGTGTTTAAGAACCTGCTGGCAGGGCGCGCTTACACAAAAAAAAGGTGGGGTGGCACCAGATGAAATCCTGCCTAGGGCACCAAATTGGTCACACCGGCATCGCAAACCACACCTCAGGAGTAAAGTTCAGGGAATGGTGCTATATATGTAGCGACAGCGGAGACAATCCATAAGGGACCTCATCTCAGGTAGACAGCGGTGTCCATATGACAGATTCCCCCCCTCGAGACTAGAAATGTTTCCCCCCATAGACTCACTCGCACCACAGCAGCTCCCTCACAGAGGACTGAGCTCTTTTTGCCTCGCGGCCTTCATCTCTGGTTGCCACAGTGATAAGGAAGGCAATGCACGAGGTACTGAGAGCAGGAGACGGCTGTGTGAAATAGCTCATGCTGATAAGAATTCAGAGTCCTTGTGTGTCCAAGTCTTTTCTTCCAGCAGGGATTGTTCATTTGTTGTTCAGACCGTAGGTGGCTGTTTCTCCCTCCAGGCCCCGCATCCGTAATTTACTCTCCACACATCTGATATTGATGGAAATTAGTGTCGACCTCTGTATACCGGCTTTCTTTGAATGCTGCAGCAGACGTTCCTGAGGGTACGTGCCCCCTATGGGTCTCTTTTACAGTCTATTTGTTTATTAGGTCTCAGAACCTTATATTTAATAAGCATAGAATAATTCATGCCTCGACTGAATGCACAAACAGAATCAATCTGGTTTAGTCGCCTGTGTGATTTCCTTAGAGGTCATTTCAAATACACAGTCTGCAAGGTTACTTTCCTCTCCGGTGCCCTTTAGATCGCCTCATTCTTTAAGTTTCAGAGTGAAAGATTAAACATGTACTGAACGCTCGTTTCAGTCACGTGTGGGAGGATTTATGCCGACCTTAACACCAAACGACTTCACTGCTGCAGACATATTTCCAATGTCGGAATAAAATCACAAGAGTTTTGCTAGAGTTGCGGCGCGCTCCCGTGATCTCGATCATTTAGTGTCAGTCTTTTTCTTGTCTTGACGTTCTGATAAAATCCAACTTTAAAGGGACTCTATGTAAGAATCAGAAATGTCTTGTTAACAGCGACACCTGTGGCTATTAAGTCAATGAAAGTCAGCGTCCTGTTGCTCGCGCTTGTGCTCGCTCTACATAGACATGAAGGAGCATCAGTGAGGAGACACACGTCAGCTAAAAGCACAACATCACTCTAGAGTTCAGCTGCTTGGCAGTAATGTTAGCTGACCAGACCAAGGTCTCTCCATGAATCACTGCTGATCCTAGTGTTGGCTTTTCCCGCCTCAACCTCCCGACCGCGGCCGGAGGGAACGGGGGAGACGCCGGAGTTTTGGTCGGAGACGATAACGTTTCTCTCTGCGGAGCCCCGTCACTTCACAAGACACGGGAAACCTCTGTTGGTCTGGAGGAGCTGCAGCAGTTATTTCTGACCAAACGTCCACTGAACATTCACTAGATATTCTCAGAGCTAAACTAACTCTCCTGCAGTGTGGAGTGAGCAGCATGCACGTCTAGAGGTGGAGAGAGAGAGAGAGAGACACAATGAGCGCGGTGTGTGAGTGAAGGCAGGCAGAGGAGCAGAGTACAGCAGAGACTCCGGCCCTGGAGACCAAAGCTACGGTCTCCCCCACGTCCTCCGACTGCGGCCAACACTGTTTAACAGACGGGCTTCACTACAACCAAGAGGTTTTGGTGCGTCCATGTAGTTTGTGTTGGAGTCTGAGTCTGAACAGCGTCGACACACACGAACGCGCATGGGACACCGACCCGCAATGATTTATACTTGTAAGAAGTTGCAAACAGTCCCTTCATCACTACAACCCCGTGTACACCGCTGGTCCTTTCTGGTGAATGTGATATCTCAGGAACGTCTGGAGGGAATTTCTCCAAATTTGGCACAAACAGCATCGTTAGCTGCGAGCCGCTGGCTCAGCCGTCACCACGTTGAGAGCCAATGATCTTGTATTTAGCACCTTCAAAGCAAACTCCCACCAAAGAAACGTTGGTTATCAGAGAAATGTTACTGACTTTAAAGTTGCACGAGGTTAAAAGCCAGACTTTTAGTTTCCCGGGAACTCAGATCTAAGAATGGAGGGATACGATTAAAACAATTTATAACTATCGTATTATCTAATTATTTAGTATCTCTGCTGAAAATCAGGGAATAATTGATGCCACTACTGAAGCTTTAATGGTGAGTTTATTGCTTCTGGCTGTTTTTAATCTACTGTTATGTCAGAATATTATAAATTGTATGAATTGAGGATGTTAAATTTATTACTAAAAGAAAAAGACAGAATATTTCGGATCCCTAAGCCGACCTGTTTCTGTTCTCCCAGTTCTGTCAGCAGACTGCAGCGGCGGCAGCGACCTGACCATGTCTCCAGAGGAGAGGGTCCCCATGCGAAGGTCCAGCACCCGGGAACACGACCGCCGGAGCACGGGGACGTGCTTCCTGCTCGCCGCTAGTGACTACACCTGCTCTGCAGACGGAGGGATGCGAAAAACAGGTAACTGCACGTGGAATTCAACTGTTTAAATGAATATTTTTAAAGTATGGATGCATTTATTATTATAACATGTTGTTGTCTTAGAGAATCATTCTGAAATCCACGCCTCCTATTGTGCATAAATACTGAGTCATATTCCATTCATTAGTCATCACTTATAGGTCTGGGTTAGGTTTCATCTCCGAGGGATCGCCTGTGACCGCTGTTTTCATTTTCAGTGTGTGTGGAATATTCTATGAATAAACAAGAGCAGTTCATATTTCAGATATGCTTTACCATAAAAAATACAGATGTCAGAGCTCGACATGTTTTCAGACAATCAGTCAAAAATCCTCATCAGCTGATCCGTGTCCTTAGTGACCGGGACACCGACATCCCTGGAGGGGGGGAGGCTGTTTGTTCAGGCCTAGACAGCCTAGTCTGCTCAGGTAACGTAACCTGTGCATCATTACCGTCGCGGCTCTCGGCAGCGACACACACAAGCGCTACCTTTTTTTGGCAATTCTGAGGGGCAACCGTGTCCATGCAGCTGACTCAGAACTGTTGCTTTCTTCACAATTTATTCATGTTTTCTTGTTGCCTGGAAACACTTGAATAAATTTCCTGACCCCGTGTCTCACTTATTTGGCTGTTGCCAGGTTCATTGTCCATCTGCAGCTCCCAGAGAAATTGCCCACAGTGTATCATCTGCCCCTAAGGTGATGATACATACGCCAGCAGATGTTTCAGATATCTCACAATAGGAGGAATTAAAAGCATTAAAAGCAAAGGCTGATAACCACGGATGCATTAACACAGACGACGGGCGACGCTAAGCAAAAATAATGCCACTTCCGCTTAGGGATGCTCATTTTGAAAATTCTTAACCGATAACCGACCCTCATTAACCGATTATTAACTGTTAACCGACAAGATTTGTGCCTCGTACCAGCTGCAGGAGCACAACAGATATTCATTGACGGGAGTCCCCAGTTCACCGTCCGGGAGCGTTAACTTAGCAGCTACGATGCTGCGTGTAGTGTCGCGGACATTTCCCAATAAAAGTCTCCACTGCACATTTAGTTTAGTTTAGCAGGTTGTCAGCTGTGTGTCTGCCCGGCATAACTTTAGCGAGTGTCCAACAAACAGTGTGTGTGTTTGTGCTACGTTAGCAGCTCTAGCGTTGCCGGAGGCTTCGTGCTCGCCGCCGCCACACATGTAGTCTGCATAACTTTAACGAGTTTCCAACAGACCGTGTGTGTGTTGGCGGTGAGTGTGAGGTTGTTAGTGGCGTTCTAGCTGTGATCGTAGGTGTAGCAGTGTGTGTACAGTTTATTTGTCGCTGAATAAATGCTACAAAACTACAACTCCTCCGCTCCGCTCAAGAGAGCCGGAGAGACCGGAGCCAACTTCCCGTATCCTGCAACTCCGGCTCCGCCTCTTAAGGTGGGCTGTTAAGGTGGACCAGCTTTTCTCCTTAAAGTGACGAGCTGCTCCTCTTGGCCACTCAGCTTTCGAGTTAATTATTAACATTTCTTTTAACCTTTTTAACCGATAGCGTTAATCGGTTAAAATGCTTAATGTCGGTTAATAGTTAAATGGTTAATTATGGACATCCCTACCTCCACTCTAAACGGAAGTGAGAACACAACATGACGCAACGCGCCCTAAAGAATAAGGTGAATACTGGAAACATTGTTCCAAATCAGAAATATCACCGGACGTCAACGTCAGATTTGTCCGGGTGATTTTGCCCCGTCAGTCATGTAGCGGTGCACTGAAAGTGGAGAAAGGTCAGTCAGACCCAGAAAGGGCTTGACCTTCCAAACACTTTGACCCAAGCTAAAGGTCATCATGAAGTTCACATCTGCTGAATTCACCACAAAGTCCCGCCGCTGTTCCGTGCGATTTTCAAAGGCAGGAAAGGTCATGAACTAAAATGTATAAACTGAGCAGCTTCACACTATGAAATAACTTTCGGTTACAGCCTCTATTCGACCACAATGAAATCATATTTAGACACCACGCCGGGCCTGAAGCGTGTTTGTTAGATTAATTCCTCCATTTTTATCTCGAGCATCTAGAGGCGTTACTGCTGTGTTAATCTGCGCTGTAATGTGGAAGTGGTAAGCCTCGGATAATTGCCTTCTATCAGAAGTTAACTGCCTCTCCATGAACGTCCTGCTCTCAGTGTTATTGCTCTATAGTGCTACTGTACTCACTCCATAGCCGGCACATCAATGCTATCATACCATTCGTTTTTACAATTAAATTTCAGCTCTTATTTCTCAAGAATTCTAATGAGATGATACATCATTTACGTGTTATAGGCAGATTAAACCACCGTGCATGTGGTCCAGATCCTCCAGGGAGCACATCATGGTGGTCTCTCTCACAGCAGGGGCACCTCGCCAGTCTTGTTTTGTTTTTTTTCCGACGTAGGCGGCCCGAGCAGCTGTGCCTTCGTCTCCGCCGCTCTTAGTCGGCGGTTGCAGTCGCCGCCACACTGACGCCGCTAATGCATAAAACATCGGGTCCTTTCTAGTCCCCCTGCTACCTGTTGGCACAGACCCAGGCTGCCCTTTGTTCTGCCGGTTCTCGGCCGCTTCTGAAACAGCCCCGGTTTAACGTACACCCTCCTCTCCCGCCCCTCGGTGAAACAAACGGTGCCTTATGCAGTATGGTAATGAGGCCACGTTTCCATTAGTTGTTCCTCATCAGTGTTAGCGCCAGCTGATTGGCATGCTCCGTTAACGATCTGGCTGCTTGGGCTTTGCTTTGTTTATTTTTTGCACCAGCGTGCATCACATGCTGCAATATTGAGAAGTTTGAGCTGTTGTTAAAGTGTGATTCTATAATTAATGTACTAAAAGTGTTTTATCCTCATCATCATCAGTATGTGCAGGATACATTTATACACACAAACTGTTATATTTGATACATAACGTGCATGTCGGTAGTCTTAATATATATGAATGACGCCTCAATGTGAATGAGCAGTTTATATAGTTTATTAGTAGATCTATAGTTTTCTTATGAGAGAAGATACTGAGATACTAATGTATGATTCTACTCTTCAACCCTACTAGTTTTAAGACTAACAATATTTGACTAACAGGTTTCCACACTTAACTCAGGCAGACTGGATTTTTAATCCCACAGGCTTGTCTCAAAGGCGGAGAGTTACTGTGGAGGGTGAAGCGATCTGATTGGTTGGTTGAGTTAGTGGGTGGAGCCAGAGAACCATCGTTAGAGAGAAAAAGGGACAAAATAGAAATGGATTTCATTATTTCATTCATTCATAATCATGACATCCGTTGTGTTGGAACATCAGCATGTTAGATTACTAGTTTAGCACTATACTAGCTGTAGGCTAGTGTGGCTACCTTGAAGTTCTGCTAAAGTAAATGGCAAACAGAGATATTTTAGTGCGGCTAATGTCAAATCCATCAAACCCAGAAATGAGTTAGCATTTTGGCACTTCCTGTTCCCTTGTCTGGAAGTCAATGGGTTTTTAGTTAGATGCCTGAAGTAAGGTCTGTGGTTAACAGAAGCTGAAGAGATTTTGATGTTTGATTCTACGATATAAAATACGTCAGTAAATACACTCGTACTCGTGAATTTTGAAGCCTTTATGTGTCTTAAAAAAGGCGGTTTCTAACAAGCGGCTAAATGAGACGCCATCACGCCGACTCGTCCTCCTTCGCCACCTCGTTGTGTTTACTCATGCGAGCGTGGTGTAGTTCGTTTATCTGTTAATTTGTTTTAACATTATTATTATTGCATTAACGCAACTTGCTATTTTTTAGCTGGTAGCGGGGCTCAAAACAAAGGATGTACCAAACATTAGACGGTAGTGATTGTGCTCTAGGCAGCTAAACGATAGCTTCTTGCTAATATCATTCATTCATTAGCGCCGTTTGGGACTAGCGCTATCCATCGCACGGCACCCACGGAATTAATTAATTTTGTCTTGTATTTAGGGCTGTCAAAGCGAATTAATAACGCGTTAATCCAAATTTGTTCGTTAACATCACAATTTTTTTTAATGCATTAATACAGCTTGCGATTTTTAGGTTGTAGCGGGCTCAGTTTTAAAGCTAGAGTGAAGATAGTGGTGTCATATGAAACTAGAAAACCTGATGAATCCATCGGTACCAACCATGTCAGACTAGCTTGTTGTGAAGGAGGTTAAATAACTCTCTAAACATGCGCTAAATTTTGGCATTTTCAGAGGGGTCCCTTGACCTCTGACCTCCAGATCAGTGAATGGGTTCTATGGGTACCACGAGTCTCCCCTTTACAGACATGTCCACTTTATGATAATCACATGCAGTTTGGGGCAAGTCATAGTCCAGTCAGCACACTGACACACTGACAGCTGTTGTTGCCTGCTGGGCTGCAGTTTGCCATGTTATGATTGGAGCATATTGTTTTATGCTAAATGCAGTACC